>NIPM01000055.1:420868-619566 GCA_002738285.1 Holacanthella duospinosa
TGTTCATATTTTGTTCCTTCCGATCATATTCATTTGATGAAGATGAGAATGAGAATCCACTAAATTGTCTAATATTTTTTTTTATTTCACTCTGCGTACCAGGTCGTCCAAAAAGTATTTTGTGTAATGTGGTAAGGTCAACTGCTTTGTGATTCTGTGAAAAAGAGATAGAAAAATGAAAAATGATAAATTTCGCCTTGTTGATTGGTATCATAACTTACGTTTATTTGATCAAGCATATATGGGATATCCTCCAATCGTGTCCCTTTTCCAGGAACAATTGTAAATGCTTTCTTCTCAGGAACCGTTGAAGTGTAAAGTTGAACCTGCTTTCTCGCACGCCTTCCTATGCCTACCTTCACTTGTTCGGCGACACTTGTGTCCAGCGATCCGACTAACGTTTTGTCCAAATTGACCACAGTTTTAGTTTTCAAGGCTTTCTTTGCAGTTGGCTTCATATTTGATGCTTCTGAATCAATGAGTGTCGGTTCTTCCAAATTGACCACAGATTTAGCTTTGATTGATTTCTTTTCAATTGGTTTTATGTTTGATGATTCTGGATCAATCGGTGTCAGTTCTTCCAAATTCACTTTAGATTTGGTATTCATCACTTTCTTTGCAACTCGTGTCATATTTGACGACTGTGGATTAATGGGTGTTGGTACTACCTTCTTCTTAACAACTTTCTTGTCTCTATTTGTCCTTGTGTTCTTCTTATCAATCAGTTTTTCATCAGCAGCAACCTTCTTCAACTTATTCTCACCTTCTTCAATGTTATCAGTTTCGCTACGGACTGATTGGACTAAGACTGGTTCGGAGGAAGCAACAGAAGATATGACTTCACTGCCACTATCGTTAATATTCTTATCCGGCTAAGGAAAATGGGACAAAATCTTTAATTAGATTTTATTATTCCAAACTCTACTTGTACTTAGGATACTTACTCGTTTGGGTCCTCCGTCTCCGTCTCCATCCATGGTAAAGGTAGCCACACAAATTAATTCACTTTCACAGGATTACGTTGTAAGCCTGTGAAATAAAATAAACTGTTAACGGTTTCCAAATTTGACGAAAGAGTGGCAGTGAAGGTTGGATTTAACCAAAATGAACTCGATTTTTATGGTCCATAAGAATCTAAAGATAGAAGGAACTNCTTGATAAATGAACGAAAAAAGTCAACCGGTGCCCTAATTACCGTTTTAAGATTTTTCAAAATTAGCCGGGCGCATATGTGCACGAGAGGTTGGAGAAGGGTATAAAGTAAATTTACTATTGAGAGTAAGCTGTTATAAAAAATTTTCATTAAAAGTATGGAAGTATTCGTCTATAGAAGTATTTTAGTGTAACTCACAGCGACTTTGCAGGTGCAAAACCGAATTTGCCCTCAGAGTCGCATTGAATTATCTTAATAGTGATCTAAATGAGTATCTAACTCAAGTCTTTGGGGACTTGTGAACACAAGTTTAACACAAGTCTAACCATAGTCAACACCTTAACCTTGCATATTGGGAATTTCATACTCTAAGTTCTGCGCATGCGCGCTTGGAATGTAGAAGAGCCCCGCTAAATTTCTTTATTGGAAAAACATGCCCTGTTAGTAGACTTGTCATGTGCAAAATCTGAAAAAATTAGCTAGATGGGAACATGACCAAAATTAAAATTATCTGCGCATAGTCGCCCCATGCCTCATGTGTTAATTTTTTTTGGAAAAAATGACGTAACTCAGCGAAAAAATTTTTTTTCGAAATTTCCTTTGATAAGGTAATGTAGCATTAGGAAACGCACTATTTGAAATAATTGAACCGAATATCCGAGCGAAAAAAATGAGGTATGCTTTTCTGCATACCATCCTTTCTTCAAAGAATTTTCTGACAATTTTCCATAAACGAACACAACGTGATTCCATTAGGTTTTAGTTAACTTCTCAGCTGTACTAATGAATTAAGAATTACTAAAATTTTTTTACTTGTTCATATTTTGTTCCTTCCGATCATATTCATTTGATGAAGATGAGAATGAGAATCCACTAAATTGTCTAATATTTTTTTTTATTTCACTCTGCGTACCAGGTCGTCCAAAAAGTATTTTGTGTAATGTGGTAAGGTCAACTGCTTTGTGATTCTGTGAAAAAGAGATAGAAAAATGAAAAATGATAAATTTCGCCTTGTTGATTGGTATCATAACTTACGTTTATTTGATCAAGAATATATGGGATATCCTCCAATCGTGTCCCTTTTCCAGGAACAATTGTAAATGCTTTCTTCTCAGGAACCGTTGAAGTGTAAAGTTGAACCTGCTTTCTCGCACGCCTTCCTATGCCTACCTTCACTTGTTCGGCGACACTTGTGTCCAGCGATCCGACTAACGTTTTGTCCAAATTGACCACAGTTTTAGTTTTCAAGGCTTTCTTTGCAGTTGGCTTCATATTTGATGCTTCTGAATCAATGAGTGTCGGTTCTTCCAAATTGACCACAGATTTAGCTTTGATTGATTTCTTTTCAATTGGTTTTATGTTTGATGATTCTGGATCAATCGGTGTCAGTTCTTCCAAATTCACTTTAGATTTGGTATTCATCACTTTCTTCGCAACTCGTGTCATATTTGACGACTGTGGATTAATGGGTGTTGGTACTACCTTCTTCTTAACAACTTTCTTGTCTCTATTTGTCCTTGTGTTCTTCTTATCAATCAGTTTTTCATCAGCAGCAACCTTCTTCAACTTATTCTCACCTTCTTCAATGTTATCAGTTTCGCTACGGACTGATTGGACTAAGACTGGTTCGGAGGAAGCAACAGAAGATATGACTTCACTGCCACTATCGTTAACATTCTTATCCGGCTAAGGAAAATGGGACAAAATCTTTAATTAGATTTTATTATTCCGAACTCTACTTGTACTTAGGATACTTACTCGTTTGGGTCCTCCGTCTCCATCCATGGTAAAGGTAGCCACACAAATTAATTCACTTTCACAGAATTACGTTGTAAGCCTGTGAAATAAAATAAACTGTTAACGGTTAACGGTTTCCAAATTTGACGAAAGAGCGGCAGTGAAGGTTGGATTTAACCAAAATGAACTCGATTTTTATGGTCCATAAGAATCTAAAGATAGAAGGAACTGGCTAATAGTCTGAACATTCAGTTCATTAGGTTAGGATCTAAAAATTGTGGCCCCTTTCTTTGGATAAATCCAACCGCGCAGCGAAAATTTTGTATAAAAGTTTATTTTGAGATTGTGAAAGTGCTGCCTCTACCGAATTTCGCTTCGACTTAACGCAGTTAATAAAAGTCCAAATGCCACTGCACACTGCGAGTTACTTTTAATTTATACTTATGGCATTTTCCTTTGTGTTTTGACAGTAAGGATAAGGACGACAGGGATGACGTCCCGGGACGTCATGTTTCAAAGCAGCACTTATGACATCCCGTGACATCGTTTTTGAAAATCGAACAAAATTTGACGTCCCAGGACGTCATGCTTTGTGTCCCGGGACGTCATAAGTGCCATCCAAAAGGCCATTTTTTTTTACAAAAAAAATGCCAAGTCCTCTACCAACTAACTTCTATATAGGGTATTTTTATTTGACTCTCCACAACATTATCTACAAAACATAGTTGACATTATACTTGAGAGCTCTTCGGTTCTGAGAGGTAATTGAACTTTGACCTTCTATTACTAATAAACCAATTGGACATATATATTTATATATGAGAAAATTGACTCATTTTTACAGTCTCTTTGGAAACAAACCTTGAAATTAAAAATTTAACATTTACTTCACAAGTTATTGCAAAAATAACCAGCCTAGGGTGACCCGAGGACACATTTTCCTATTGTGTTGTTCGGGCTAAGCAGTGTGCTATGGTTACCGGTAGGGCTCGGCCGATACCGATATAAATATCAGCATATCGGCTATATCGGCAAAGTTTCAGCATATCGGTTATCGGGTTGTTTTCACCGATATATTTGCCGATATATATCGTACATTTTTTTTTCATTTTAAAATAATTTTCAACAAAAATTTAAAGTCTTTGACTAACTTTATTTTAGGTACAAAAATTATTTCCCTAAAATGCCACACTTTGAACTAACTACACAGCCAACCATTGAAAATAATTAGTATTAAAAGTTAAATTTTGGTAGATTATGGTGTAGAAAAACCAGACTCAGCTCGATCTGGAAGGAGACAGTTTCTTTCTGGTGTGTAAATATTTCTTGCTTCCGAAAATATTCTTTCGGTGTGAATACTACTGGCAGAAGCTGATAAGTAGTCTTTCCCCTTTTGATGTTACAATGACTTAACAATGACTATGCACGCCATGTCTAATTTTTCTTGTCATTTATTCACAAATGACATTTCAGCTTCTATTTTTGAAAAACAAGAGATCCGGCAATTTTATATCGGTCGCCGATATATCGGTATCGGCTGAGAAAAGTATCATATCGGCCTATATCGGTATCGGTCAAAATTTCCATATCGGCCGAGCCCTAGTTACCGGTCTTGGATCGGTGCCATTCCTTGAGCTAGACTAACAATCCAGCACTGGTACAAGAACTGTTTCTGTTGGTTTTTCAGTCCTTAAGCACTTTGACAAGAAATGAAGCCAGACTCCCTGTATCTTCGTGATTAGGAGTCTGGAGCCATGCCGATAAGGTTTCCCAACAGAGTAAGACAAATGTCAATAGCTCACCCCCTTTCATGTAAAGTAGGTAAAGTAGGTAAAGTATGCATAGTAGATCCACGCTACCAGACGCCTGAAAAGGTTGTGTACACGTGCACGTAAAAAGAGCGGGCCTGGTCCGAGCCAGCAGAAATACCGAAAAGCAAGTCTGCGGGATTTCCAGATAAAGTCCCTACCCTCTTGATTGGGCTAAAGCCAATAAGTCAAATACACTTCCAAAAGAAAAAAGTTATTGCAAAAATAAAAATGCGACGTCATGTTAGACGTCCCGGGTTGTCATAGATGACGTCCATATAGGCAACTCTGTGTTAAATGAAAGTAACTCCAAAGTGTAGTGAAAGTACTTCATTTGGTAAACGAACATTATAGATTAGTTTTTTGTTATAAATATTTAATTTTTAGCATAACCATCGTAATATCTGAGCTTTATCAAGTTAAACTTTTCACAACGACATAAGGATATGAAGCCGATATACAGCATGTCCTTAAAGTCACTGTAATTGAGAAAATGAATTCCCATCGCTCAAACTCCTCTCACACAGAATTTGTATGCTGAGTTTGAGAGGAGTGGTTTGCAGGGACTAACCTCACCAGTTTATTTTTTGGTCTTGTTTTCTTAGAAATACATTCTCCTATGCTTCGTGACTTTATAGACATGCTGTATATTAATAAACGCTTTTTTAATTTAAAATTTTTTCATGTCATCTAATCCTTCCAAACAATTAAATTTTCTTGTTAGGTTTTTAGCAGTCTCCTATATAATTGTTAGGTGTTAGTGGTTTTGAGACCATAAATGAATTTGAGACAATCTGGTAATTAATTTTGATGTAGTCAACAACGGCAAGTGTGGACGTCAGGTCCCAACCCAACCCCTAACCAGAATCATACTGTGAGAAGGTTCGCTCGCTCAGATGGTATACATGACGTCCTGGGACGTCGTAATGTGCCGCTTTCGAAAAACGTCATGCATGACGTCCCTGAGACGTCATCCGCACCGCCCTGTCCCTTACTGTTTGAACTGTAACTTTGATGTCACAGGTGCACAGGTCAAACTTCAAACTTGACCTGTGACATTAAACGTATCCACTAAAAAGGAAATCTTAATGGTGGAAAAGTAGTAAGAAGTAACCACAAAAGGGTGCTTACTTTAATGTGTATGTATACAAAAAAAAAANTTAATGGTGGAAAAGTAGTAAGAAGTAACCACAAAAGGGTGCTTACTTTAATGTGTATGTATACAAAAAAAAAAGCTTAAAAATGAGACTCACTCGGAGCAGTTTTTGTGAAGGTCATTCTGTATAAACGAAGAATATNTAATGGTGGAAAAGTAGTAAGAAGTAACCACAAAAGGGTGCTTACTTTAATGTGTATGTATACAAAAAAAAAAAAAAGCTTAAAAATGAGACTCACTCGGAGCAGTTTTTGTGAAGGTCATTCTGTTTAAACGAAGAATATNAAAAAAAAAAGCTTAAAAATGAGACTCACTCGGAGCAGTTTTTGTGAAGGTCATTCTGTTTAAACGAAGAATATGACTTACCCGAATTCGCGAAGGATGGAATCTAACGATGCCAATTCTCGTATAAACAGCAAGCAATGACAAATTAATTAATCATTTAACAAATTCACAAACAACCACTAGTTATTTCCTTAGATAATAAATATCTAATTTGAATTTTTACTTTTTCAGCTTTTGACACAGATGTAACATTTATCCTATGAGGCTGTACTTTTAAGCTTTGCCGCACCACTTACTTATATTAGTTCTGCCAAGCGATACAATGAATGTATTTTTGTAAAGTTAGCCCCTCTGCACTGCACTGCCCCATTCATATATTTTACTTTTTTTATTTCTTTTTATTTCTGAATTTTCTATTTTTGCACGAATCCGGACGTTTGAAGAATAAAAAAAATTTTTGAAACAAAAATTGGAACATTTGTAGAATAGCCCACCCTTTAAGAAAACCTAAAAAAAACCTAAAAGATAATCCAAAGAAAATATTAAGAAATCATATCCTCTGCATCTCATTACTATATAAATATTTAAATAATATAAATAATATAAATTCAAAAAATTTCAGTATGAGCTACTTAAACAAAGAACTTTATTTACTCGCGGTGAAAAGTTGATTTTTGCTTACGCACAGTCACCAAAGTTTTTTGCAACACACTCTCACGGTGCAATATGCCATCAATGCTGCTGGCAATGTTAGTGAAAATGTTTATTTATGTCTCCAATAGCCAAAAGGAAAAATGGGACCAAGTCTGGCTTCTTCGCTGTTTCTCGCACCAAACAGTTATAGAGACTTGCAGCAAATCTGGAAAATTATCTACCTCTATAGTCCAAGATTTTTTACAGCAAATTCTGATACCAGAAATTGAGGAGGATTTCTTTTTCATATTGGACTCTTGCACTGGACAAATTAACCCTGAAATTTACAACGAAGTCTTTAGTGCCACAATAACGCACCGGAATGTGAATTATCCATAATACCTGAGAAATGTACTCCTTATTGCCAACCATTGGACACTACTTTCCAAAGACAATCAAAAAATTTGTCTCGTCGGATAATATACCATGCATGCATGATGTTTTGTTGATCCATTGGGTGTTCATCCAGATGACAAGCTCACAAGCAGAAAAGGTGTAACAAAGCTACCATCTCTTATTCATCATTAAATTTCAGCTCCAATCTTTTCAAATATGATCCGCTATTTGTTTGTTTTTTATCAGGATTAATTGATGAAAAGCCATTATTTAAAAGTATTGAAGAAGTATGTTTCACATTCACACAAAGTGACGACAAAAAGTGTTCACATGGCTGTGATACTCCTCGTTTTCTGAAATGTTGTAGTGTTGAAAAGTTTTATGCCATGACTGCCATTTTGACTTTCACATTGTCCTATTCGCTAGCATTAGGCAAGTGTTTTGCGATTGGTTTCTTTCAATAAATATTAAACTTTGTTAGTACTATGCGATCATTATATATAAATTTGCAGTGACTTACTTTCACAAAATTTTGTTAGGTTGTGTTTCAATAAATTAAGTTTTAATTTTGAATGCATATGAGTAATTAAAATTATGTATAAAAATGAAGTCTTGAAAGAAAATGAAAAAAAAAGCTAAATAAATTTAGTAATTTTAATTACTGAAGTTATACTCAACACGTATTTTGGATTTTATGAAACAATTATTTTAATTCAGGGGAAAAAACAGAAAACAAAATTGTACAAGGTTAGTAGTGATCGAACCTGGTACGTGAACTCCTGAGTCATACACTCTGACCACTCCTCGACTTTCATTAATTTTTTGTCGTACTTAAAGCAAGTATAAAAACTTCAAAAGCATTTTTNCTCTGACCACTCCTCGACTTTCATTAATTTTTTGTCGTACTTAAAGCAAGTATAAAAACTTCAAAAGCATTTTTACAACAGAAGCAAGTTTCATGGATAAAATCCAAAATCACCATCGTACTCAGCACCCAAAAATACATGGGAATAGTCGAAACTTTATCAAAATTGAGACGGATGTGAGTATCCCGAGATAAGTTTCAGAGAATTTTNCTCTGACCACTCCTCGACTTTCATTAATTTTTTGTCGTACTTAAAGCAAGTATAAAAACTTCAAAAGCATTTTGACAACAGAAGCAAGTTTCATGGATAAAATCCAAAATCACCATCGTACTCAGCACCCAAAAGTACATGGGAATAGTCGAAACTTTATCAAAATTGAGACGGATGTGAGTATCCCGAGATAAGTTTCAGAGAATTTTCGTATAACACTACGTTGACAGTGCTACCTTCTCTCGTACCAAGATGCAAAGTAAGTGGGGTATAAAGCNTCGTATAACACTACGTTGACAGTGCTACCTTCTCTCGTACCAAGATGCAAAGTAAGTGGGGTATAAAGCTGAATTTTGTAAACTTAAGTACTAGGTAAGGAGTCGGGTACAATTGAGACCTTAATTTTTGTTTTATATTTGGTCCGATGTAAGAGACAAATGTGTTGTGGTATGGTACAGCATATGGGAATGAGATTATGTGCGGTTTAGATTTTGGTATCTGTGCCGCACCTCAAAATGCACATCTGTGGAATTAGTATCTCAAAATTTGTTTCAGTTTTAACCACGAACAGCGAAGGTGTGACGGGTCAATGCGATTTATCCATCTNCGCACCTCAAAATGCACATCTGTGGAATTAGTATCTCAAAATTTGTTTCAGTTTTAACCACGAACAGCGAAGGGTGACGGGTCAATGCGATTTATCCATCTGTTTGTCTCAAGAACTCAAACCGCATCGACAGTTGTCAACCATTTCTTATTCTTGCCTAACACAAATTTTTCTTATTTTTATAATTACNCGCACCTCAAAATGCACATCTGTGGAATTAGTATCTCAAAATTTGTTTCAGTTTTAACCACGAACAGCGAAGGTGTGACGGGTCAATGCGATTTATCCATCTGTTTGTCTCAAGAGCTCAAACCGCATCGACAGTTGTCAACCATTTCTTATTCTTGCCTAACACAAATTTTTCTTATTTTTATAATTACCATCTGTTGAAGCTAAAGATAGGAAACTTAAAATTTCATGCAATAAAAGTTTTGTTGTTAGTTTTACTTTTATTCTAAGAAGATGCTAGTGTCAGCATATACTTCTATGGTACTCAAACAAAAATTTTCCATTTTACTTTATGGACTTTTTACTATGATCCCAACCGAGTATTTTCTTGATCATTTTTGGTGATCTATATTTTGTCTCTACAAGACTTCGAGAATAGTCTAAAAACCAAGCATTTTCGATGCTACTCTTTACACAATTTCAAATTAATGACCAAGATATGTCTAGATCCTATGCTTTACCGTCTCTAGACTGAATAGTCTTTAAGTATTTTCATATGACTTCAATTTAACCAAAAAATTATCGACGTTGCTCACATCATATTACTGTTTCCAACCAAACATACTTTGTGAAACAGATATCTGTTTTGCTTCAACGATTTTTTATGTACTACTTTGAACTTGTTTTTCTATCGTTTTAACCAAACGTTTCTGATACTACTGTAAGCACATTTTCCAGTGAACGGAATCAAACTATCTGTTGATGTTGTAATTGAAGAAACAAATATCCACATATAGTCTGCAAATGATGTTTCGACAGTTGTTTAGGATTACTTTGCTATGCTCCCGGCCAAACTCTGTACTGTTGCTGCAATGTGAGATATGATATATCCAAGGTTTTCCCTTAAATTTTTGTTGTTACAATAAGAATAGTAGTGTTTATGGTAACATCAAAAATATTAAAATATTTTCATATTTTGCAAACCATAATTAAAGAAGCTTGCTGTAGAAGCTTGCATGTTGATTAAAGAAGCTTACCTCAATTTATTGTATCTACTTGACTTTTGGGAGCTACTCTAACTGTAAGTATACTTTGCAAACACGAAATAGTGACAGGAATCGCTGATCTTTATTCCATCGCTCTTTTATTACTTGTTCCTCTTGTCAACCGATCACTTTTCTCATAGTTAATGTCCAACACCTACACTATGTTCGCGGTTGTTTGGCATTGCTACCCATTTCTATTATTCTATGAAAACAAATCCTTGGTTTCCCTCTTTTTTTTTCTGTTTACCCTCGTTTTGTGTCCGTAGTTGCTTCATTCAACGTGGGGTGGTAGTTACTGTTTCATACTATCATCCATTTTTACTTGTGATTCTTACCCATAAAAGCTGTTCAGAGAGATTGATGCCATAAACTTCAATTGGGGAGGGATATGTAAATCTAACATTACCAACTCACATACAGTAAACCTCGGATAAGACGGAGTCAAAGGGACCGGAAAATATGGTTCGTGGTAACCGAGGTTCGGCTTAAGCGTAAGCCGAACATACAACTTGGGGAATAATTTGTTCGTCTTAGCCGAGGTAGTTTTAATTTACCATTACTTTATAATAGAAAGTTGTTGTGGAGACTACAAATGACTAAAAATATATCATTGGTTCATTTTCTGTCGAATTTCAATGTTTGAAAAGCCATTCAAAAGAAGTTATTCGTTAAATTTTGTATTACAAAAAAAAATTCAGAATTTAGTATTTACTAAGTGTTCTCCATGAATCCGACTCCGGAGTCGGAGTCGACTCCTTGACTCCGACTACGGAGTCACCCGTGGTTTGTTATGGAGTCGGAGTCGATGACTCCGGAGCAGGCATATGCAAACAAGGAGTCGGAGTCAATGACTCCGGAGTCGACTCCACACAATTGGAGTCAGCTCCAAAAAAATGTCATGCGCAGAACTCATATAGCATTACATCACAAACAGAATACACGTATGTCAGTAAGGTATGATGCACTAAATATTGCAGGTCTGCTGCTAAATGATGCTGTATGATGCACTAATGTATAGTGACCGCTTTAATTAACAGCTCTGCTGCTTAATATAGTGTAGCTGCAATATACAGTTGCTTTGTTCCTACTTTTAGCAGCATTTTAAAATTTAAATATTTTAAATAATAGAGGCATGCCGACGAAGAATCCGACAACTCAAAATTAGAAATTGTTTACTAATTTTTAAGACTAATACGTAAACAAGAGCCGGGACAAATGTCGGGAAGTCTTTCACAAATTAGTTTCAATTTATTGACCTCTTTCATGATAACTTCGTAACTTAATTTACCTTTTTTAGAGACTTTTGCCCTTAATTTGCCGACTTTTAGATGAATTTTGATTTTTTTAAATGTAATTCCCTTGACAACTGCCCCACCTCCACACAAAATGAATCATGTGCGTAATATGTATTTGTGAAATCTAAGTAAATGTGAATTTTGACTCCGGAGTCGACTCCGGAGTCTGTGCTCCGACTCCGGAGTCACTCCTTTTTCAAGTAGTCGGAGTCAGTGACTCCGGAGCCGCTCTAAAATTTTCTTGGAGTCGGAGTCAGTGACTCTGACTCCGGCTAAACCCGGAGTCATGGAGAACACTAGTATTTACCGATAAACAAAACTATTCAAATCTATTTCTTTTTGATTTAGGGTAAAAAATGTAAGTTTTGAGAGTTTTAATTAAAAATTATTCTCAAAATCTAAAATACTTTAATTCCTAGTTAACTAATTTGATTAATCAAATTTTCAAATCAAAGGACTAAAATTGTTTGCGGAGTGGTTCATGAGTGGATGAAATTATACGAAATTTTAATGTTATAAATAAATTTAACTAATTTACAAAAGCTTCCCAGGGCGTCATTTACATTAGCACTGAAATTTAGGCGGGAAACGAGTTGGTGAAAGTTCTCAAGGTATTTTCATTCTACAGTATCCCGTGTCCCATCAGGAACGGAAAATTTTGAGGCTCTTGAGGCACTTCTTAAACTTCACTGATTGTAATCAAATGTTCAGCAGTGATGTTCTATGCTAATTGGACTATTTCTAAGGGATGCCGCATTCAGTTTTCAAAAATTTCTTCTTTTGTGTCAACCTAGCGAGCATATTTATATCAAAATAATCATCTTAAAATTAATTACTCTCGGTTAGATTGTCAGCCAAATTCTGACGATTTTTTTACATTTCCGAGTGGGTGAAATTTCCTAGCTATGCGAGTAAAATGATCCAAAACTGCGTGAAATTTCTTCTCATTATAATCAACTAAAACTATCCTCGGATATATCCTAACACAATTCAATATCCGACCAATAGAATATTCGGACGTTTTCTTATGCAGGTTTTCCGGCACATCTCTAATAAATAATATTGGTTGAAACAATTACAAATTCACCTTTCAAAAATTTTCGTTTATTTTGCTATAATTAGTCATTTCCCCAAACATTTAAAAATTGTGTTTGATAGGTTAGGAATAAATCGAAAAGTGAACGAGCAGTGGCATTTACAATAATAATTGCAAAACAATGTTCACTCTTGGCAAAACTGTCGTTTTCAAACTCCCAAGCCTAACTGAAGTATTAAGTTATTAGTGCAAACGAATTTTTCTCCTCTTCAACCTTAATGGCCTGTTTATAGTCCGTCAGGTTTCCGAATCCACTTTCCGAATCCGCATTGGGAGTCCAATTGGGATTGTAGGAACTATAAATCGAAATCAGGTTTCAGTTTCCGGTTACACGTAAAACTGAATCTTGAAACAGGATTTTAGTTTATAGTATTTTTCTGAAAACTGAAGTTATACTGATTTGAAAAATGTAAATATATTCATCTAACCTGAACAATGATTGATTTATTACTTTTTATTGCGCTACGTCCTGCTTGCGCCTGCCATCAAATTTAACTCTCTATGCCCTGCACGTATGGAAATATGTCTTCGATCAAATACCTGACGATTTTCCTAGCATTCTTGAAATAGACGACCAACAGTTACACCTCTTCTCCTTGTCCTTATAGTCCTTCCTTGATTTATCGTAGAGAAACGGATGTTCTTTCACTGCGTCAATCAAGTTTCCTTCAAACTCCATTTTAAAAATACAATGAAGTATATAATTTAATTTTGCAAATCTAGAACTTATTTCAGGTAGTCGAATATTACAAGTTGTCCCACTGGGAAAAAATTTTGTATTCGAAAATACGCAGCAAAAATCACATTTTGCCGGTGGGACAACTTGTATATCAGTTTCCGGATCTTTAAAAGTAGAACCTAAACCTGAAGTTTCAAATCGGAAAACTCTTGTCCGTTTCTGAAGAAACGGATGACTATAAACTGTTTTCCGATTTTACTCAAACAGGAAACTTTCCGCTTCTGTGAATTCGGAAGCGGAAACTGAAACCTGAAATGGACTATAAACCTAAAAATTCTCCAAACCGGACGAATTAGATACTGAAGTCGGAAAACTGAACGGACTATAAACAGGCCATAAGTGTTTAATTATAATTACACAAATATAGATAATCTTAATTTTTAATTTTAATTTGCTTAGTTAAAATTTTTTAGAATGTCTCATATGGTCATATGCAATCTAAATATTTAATAAATTTTCATCATCATAAAGAATTCTTACTNTAAGTGTTTAATTATAATTACACAAATATAGATAATCTTAATTTTTAATTTTAATTTGCTTAGTTAAAATTTTTTAGAATGTCTCATATGGTCATATGCAATCTAAATATTTAATAAATTTTCATCATCATAAAGAATTCTTACTTCTATAGGAGAAGCTAGTTCAGATGGTTTGCGTCGTTATATTAGATTTCAGTGAAATCAAATTTCACAAATAATTATGTAATTCACTAGAGTTCAGAAATTGATTTATGGTTTGACAGATTCCAATTTATTAATAAATAGATATTGTGATATTTTATCTTCGAAATAACACTTATGTAATTTAATGTCTGTGGTCAAAAATGGTATTACATACTTCTTGATACCGAACAACATGCACATTTAAAGTGGTAAATTATTTAGCCTATTATAGCTGACCNGTATTACATACTTCTTGATACCGAACAACATGCACATTTAAAGTGGTAAATTATTTAGCCTATTATAGCTGACTTACTTTTAAATTTTCCAGTATTTGAGGTAAACATTACTAGTTTTTTTTTGAGGTATACCTGCTTTTCCTTGGTACAATGCGCTCAATAAAAATCCCGCCAAAAAGATGCTTCTTCACTATTGCTACCACTTTTTGCCACTATTGCTAATACTCTTTGGCACTATTGCTGCTAACTTTTTGCTTTCTTTAGCGGGGTATATACTGAACGCTGTGTATACATGCTTATTGTAGTTTGAGGTATGTTTGAGGTTAATGATCCAATTAGAGACAGGTTCAGGTGTATGCCATGAAGGTGATGCTTTCGTTACCTTAGTGTCTATACCAGTTCGCTGTGCATTACATTGTACTTACTTAGACTGAATACGAAATCAACACAAGCTAATTGCATATGATAAATCCATTTGGCATTTTCTGAATTTTTTAATATACACAGCTAAGGTTTTTGTGCAAAGATAGATTATGGAATTTTCGAAAACAATGTTTAATTAAACACACTTGAAAATAATGTTGATTCGGCCACTATCTTGGTGCTTTGACAATCGCTGTAAAACATTGTGCAAGTTTATCCTGTCTTAATTCAACCACTCAAAATTTAATGTAAGTCTTACTTTTAGCAAAATGGAACGAATNGTATTACATACTTCTTGATACCGAACAACATGCACATTTAAAGTGGTAAATTATTTAGCCTATTATAGCTGACCTACTTTTAAATTTTCCAGTATTTGAGGTAAACATTACTAGTTTTTTTTTGAGGTATATCTGCTTTTCCTTGGTACAATGCGCTCAATAAAAATCCCGCCAAAAAGATGCTTCTTCACTATTGCTACCACTTTTTGCCACTATTGCTAATACTCTTTGGCACTATTGCTGCTAACTTTTTGCTTTCTTTAGCGGGGTATATACTGAACGCTGTGTATACATGCTTATTGTAGTTTGAGGTATGTTTGAGGTTAATGATCCAATTAGAGACAGGTTCAGGTGTATGCCATGAAGGTGATGCTTTCGTTACCTTAGTGTCTATACCAGTTCGCTGTGCATTACATTGTACTTACTTAGACTGAATACGAAATCAACACAAGCTAATTGCATATGATAAATCCATTTGGCATTTTCTGAATTTTTTAATATACACAGCTAAGGTTTTTGTGCAAAGATAGATTATGGAATTTTCGAAAACAATGTTTTATTAAACACACTTGAAAATAATGTTGATTCGGCCACTATCTTGGTGCTTTGACAATCGCTGTAAAACATTATGCAAGTTTATCCTGTCTTAATTCAACCACTCAAAATTTAATGTAAGTCTTACTTTTAGCAAAATGGAACGAATTTTGCAAAATTTTATAGTGGATATTGATAAAAAATTCATCCTAATAGAAATTGCTATGCCAATATCTAATGTAANTTTTGCAAAATTTTATAGTGGATATTGATAAAAAATTCATCCTAATAGAAATTGCTATGCCAATATCTAATGTAACCTATTTGAGACATGTCATTAATGTCACGACCACAAATTACTACCCATGTGCAATGAGTAAATTAAACCAAATTAATTGAACACTTATAGTCCAGTTGATACGTTTTATAGTTCAAGTATTCCAGCGCAAATGCAGAGTGGTATAATAAATTTTTACAACAATTTCGCTTATTGTTACTAATATTGAGAAAAAATTGAATTGGTTGTTTAAATTATTGATTCATAGTGTATTTGCGCTTGTGGACATGAACTATAAAAGGAGTGTTAGTCGTAATTATCGATTAGGAAATAATTTAATCAATTTTCATCAAATGAAATAATTTTCAAGATGCTAGATCTAGCGGTCAACTATATAATTTGGTTTCAATTTGGAACTACTTGACATTTAACCTACGGTAACCTACGGAACTTTCACGGTTGTACTATCCATTTTAATTTTAATCATCTAAAATTTGTTTGATTCACATTTAACAGTATGTATAGTTGTGTCAAGTGGAAAAAGTTGTTTTNTTTTAATCATCTAAAATTTGTTTGATTCACATTTAACAGTATGTATAGTTGTGTCAAGTGGAAAAAGTTGTTTTAGAAAACTTTCTAACTTTGTTCCATAGAACCAGACGTAGATAACTGATTAGTAATTATTCTAACAGTTTANTTTTAGAAAACTTTCTAACTTTGTTCCATAGAACCAGACGTAGATAACTGATTAGTAATTATTCTAACAGTTTACCATATCAAGTCAAAAATTTATGTAATCCACTAAAACTGATAAAAAATTATCACTTATTTTTACAACTAAATTGGTACTAAAGAATTATTATGTAATGTTGAACACAATTAATCAAATGTAGCATCTGGAAAAACCAATCAAGAGTTATTACATAACCATTCTTGTATAAATACATACATATCCAAACGTTTTTTTCATAGTAAAATTTAAGTCAGTCACTTTAAACTTTAAACTTTAATTGTTAAAATACTAAAAATGAAAATTTTTGTTGTATTAGTTATATGGTTAACAACCACTAGTACAATGGCAGATATTTGTCCACCAATAGACTTCAGTCCTTGTACTTGTATTGACAAACCTTACATTAGTTCTATTCGATGCGAGTACATTGGAGACGTATGGGATATCAAAGGTACATTTGACAGAATCTCCAAAAATGTCAATTTATCTCATGTCTACGATGAATTAGTAATCGACAACACACAATTACTTCAAATTCCAGCCGATGCAGTCAGTGCCATCAAATTCGAAATAATAGACATCAGACACAATGAAGTTCTAAAACTCATTTCTCCAGATGCCTTTTCAGGTTCACTTGGCACCACAATAAAAATTATCGTATATAACAACTCAGTCCTTGGGAGACCTTTATTACCTGGACAATCCATATTTGACCTCACTAACAAATTTCAAGTTCTCACAAGGGTTCAACTTCACTACAATAACATAATGAATATTCCCGACTTTGCATTTTTGGGAAATCATTTGACACATTTATATATAAACGATGATATTACGACTATTGGACGATACGCGTTTAGTCGACTTCCTATGCTGAAGTATTTAGATCTCAGTAGTAACCCAACGAAACCTGAAGGCATTGCCGAAGAAGCTTTTCATCAACTACCGAAAGGAGTTGAACTGAACCTGAGACACAACGACGGGATAAAATACTTAGAAGAAAATAAATTTAAGGATGTGATGAATATTGCAAAATTTGTAAGGGTAGGTGGAAGTTCTTGCTTGCCTTGGGATCCTCGATATTGTCCGTATAAGAAGTACCTTATTTGTGATGACAGAGCCGATTGGATTTGTGAAAATGTTGACCTATATAAGAAAGTACTTATAGAATTTAGATGTGAGGCTCATAGCCGTTTTGAATTTGTGTTTGATTATTGTGAAGGAAAATAAAATGTTTCATTTATGCATTATATTATCTATAATATGAGTGGTCTAATTAGGGGAGTCTTATAACCACTTTGGTTATAAGAAAGTACCCTCTTCGAGAGTCGAAATATATTGGTCTTGTAATAGGTTTGTCTCCAAAGGTTATTGCATTAACCTTGATTTATACAAATATTATTCAGGTTTAATTACCGAGTTGGTTTAATATTATGAAGTTTTATGAACGAAGTGCACTGCAGTTTCAACTATATTTTTTTATGAATCGATTAACAATTTATAAAACAGCTTAATACTATTATTATATATATATATAATATTATTAAAAGAAGTACACTAGTTGCATTTAACACCATTTGAGTAAATAATAGATACCGCACAAAGTAAACCATTGATTATATGAATCCTGAAAAAGTGAAATTTTACAACAAATTTGGTACAGGACTTTGTGCAAATGATACGTCCAACGTTTTTTCGCTAGATTGATATGAGTTGGTAGCTAACTTGTGGATCTTAATCTCCTAATCGATTTGTCAACTTAGCACAATAAAATCAATCGAAAGATTTCACCTCCAGAGGTCACCAAATGTAACAAACAGTGCATATGTTTCGTTGGATTCAGTCGACACTCAAAAGATAGCTAGATAATTATCTCAAGCAATGTTTAAATATGACTTATCAAAATTTGCTGAATTGTTTAACTCCAGAAGTTGTCAAAGGTTAATTGTAGTTGTGCTTGTTATTTCATTGGATTCACTAGAAATTCGCTGAATAGCTAGGAGAATTTGATTGGTAAAATTTAAACATTGTCTTGAATGATTCTGTATAGTTGAGTTTAGCTACTTTCCGAGTTTGAGGTTAATCTAAGAAATATGTAATATGCACAACTGCATATTATATTTGGTGCAACGTTTTATATTTTTACTCCTTAGATGTTGTNGTATAGTTGAGTTTAGCTACTTTCCGAGTTTGAGGTTAATCTAAGAAATATGTAATGTGCACAACTGCATATTATATTTGGTGCAACGTTTTATATTTTTACTCCTTAGATGTTGTACATGGTACAGATAGCTCATTCATTGCCGCGGTGCACCGTTGCCGCGAAGTAAATTAAGGAAAATTTTTTTGATGTTAAATTTTTTTTCGCTATTTTTGTGTTGGCTATGCTTCAGTTGCAACCATGTTGGAAGTGTATTAGATTTAGATTGTATGAAAGAAAGTCTCATTTGTAGTAAATTTGCATCGACTAAATGCAAGTACATAGTTATTTATATGAATCACGAAGAATCACTTTGCTAACACGATTCATTACAATTCGATGACGAAAATCACGTCATTGGAAAGTTAANCTAAATGCAAGTACATAGTTATTTATATGAATCACGAAGAATCACTTTGCTAACACGATTCATTACAATTCGATCACGAAAATCACGTCATTATGGAAAGTTGACAGTAATTGAATGCCTTACAGAGGAGGATAATTTTTAATTCATTGGAAAGCTGAATGTCAAAGAGACATATTGNACAGTAATTGAATGCCTTACAGAGGAGGATAATTTTTAATTCATTGGAAAGCTGAATGTCAAAGAGACATATTGGCCACAATCGCAAATGTCAGAAGCCAGCGTTACTAAGCTCAACTCATGATCAAATGGAAAAATTCTAATTTAGCATTACATATTGTCACAGATTGAAACAATCCTTTTCAACACTTTTTAAAAGTAGCCAAATCGATGTTAATCAAATAATTCATACTCCATGCAAATCGTATTGTTAAATTAAAGATTTTCTATTTCACTATGAATTAACCTTAATGAAGGTGACCTTTGAACTTTGCAATTGTTTCCAATATTCTTTCCTGACATTCAGCTTTTCAATGAGTCAAAACGAGATTCTTATGTCAACTCAATAAAGAGCTACTTAGAATATAAAAAACCCATTCCCACTTATAAATCATCCTATATTATTGTAAGACTAATGGTTTTACATAAAATTAACAAATTTTTATTCTAACTATAAAAATTACTACATTTACTAAGGAATACAGTCCGACCAAAAATTATGTTTCATAGGGAAGATANATTCTAACTATAAAAATTACTACATTTACTAAGGAATACAGTCCGACCAAAAATTATGTTTCATAGGGAAGATACTAATGGCCCACATCCTTTTGCTGAAGAAAGCAGGTAATTTATTTCCAAGGAAAGTTGTTAGTTTTAATTTTTTTTTTGAGGAAAACACTGTACAATTTGAGAACGATTGAAAAGTAGGATGAGAAGTTGAAAAAATCAAATTNTTTTTTTTTGAGGAAAACACTGTACAATTTGAGAACGATTGAAAAGTAGGATGAGAAGTTGAAAAAATCAAATTTCTACTACCAATGTATCAGAAGTTATATTTTTTTTTGAAAATTTGAAATTTTTGGGCGTTCTTTTGAAACACCCATCTCTTAGTACATCGTCTCAAAATACCATCCACGAATTCCAATTTTCAAAAAATCATAACTTTTATTCTAAGAATCATAAATCCTTGATTTTTTTTTACATTGTTCACTGCTTTTGGATGGTCTTTCTGAAACTGCTAATACTTTTCCCAAAAAAAAATTCCAGTCAAAATACTGTTAGACCNTGCTTTTGGATGGTCTTTCTGAAACTGCTAATACTTTTCCCAAAAAAAAATTCCAGTCAAAATACTGTTAGACTATCAATTACAAAGGCATTGCTTTCTCCAGCAAAGAGCATACGGAAAAGTCTCTTCCCATAGCCTTTGAGATTTCTAACAACATTTTATGTATGAACCTAACAACCTAANTGCTTTTGGATGGTCTTTCTGAAACTGCTAATACTTTTCCCAAAAAAAAATTCCAGTCAAAATACTGTTAGACCATCAATTACAAAGGCATTGCTTTCTCCAGCAAAAAGCATACGGAAAAGTCTCTTCCCATAGCCTTTGAGATTTCTAACAACATTTTATGTATGAACCTAACAACCTAACAACTATAAAATATTGTTAATGAGTTTCAAAGAAATCTATTTTTAAAATAAGTTTTCTGTTTCGTAAGTTAAGCAGAAAAGGACATGTAAAATTTCGGTTTCCGACTTCTCGATTTCAGTGAAATTTTTTGCATTGGCAAGATTAGTCTGAGACTCCTACTCTCCTTTCCTGCTTTTGCACTTAAGTAAAAAAATTTTAACAAAATTTCTTTGTTTTAAACAAAAATTTAAAAATATTATTATATTATAGGTACACTTCATCATGTCCGACGAAGAAGTTTACTCGTAAGTATATATTTTACAAATATTTAACATAATTGAAACTTTAAAAATCCTCCCTGTAAGTTCTACAAAATTGTAGAATTTTAAAATTAATTTCAATTATTTTTTGTACAATTAGCAACCTGTAAGAATTGATTATATAATTCAATTATTTGTATATAGTTGCTTTTTATTTTTAACATACAATACGTCCAAAAGTTAAAAGGAATAAGACTTGTGAGTCATTTCACAAGTTATGGCCACTATAGTACTTTGCTGTAAATAAAAATCAATTTTATTAAATAAAAATTTACTTTGTTGAAAAATTCAATAAATTTTTCCACAATTTACGCACCAATTTTAGTACCTATTAGAACTATTATTACTTTGTATTGTAAAAATTGAATATACCACAATTCTTTAGATATACTCTCCATGTTTCATTTTATTATTACAAAATTTGAAAATTTACCAAATTTACGTGCATAAAGGAAATAATCAATGTTGCCAAATGTTGCCAAAAAAAGTTTTTTTTTTCTGTCTATAGTCGTATGTTGCATCAAAGATTAATTTACTTTGTATCCATTGTGCCTAATGTCCAAAATGTTAAAGTTACTTATTCTATTTTTGACTTTGTTACAGTGAAGAAGAGGTGGAGGAAGAAGAAGTGTAAGTTTAGCCTAACTGCTAAAAATATGCGAAATTTGGATGAATACCAAAATCTAGTCTTATAGAATTTTTTCTCCTTTTGCAGGAAGTAAGATCTGTTTTCTATTTACTGATGAAGGATCCGATTTCACCACTGCTTCGTTAGATTTACTACTCCGTTTTCTTTTGATACAAATTTCTCGCTTTTTTGTACTATTTTATTAACTTTTTTGAAAGTAGTGTTAAACGATTCCCCCCCCCNCCCCGATTGGGCATGACAATGAAACCAAAATGCGAAAAGGAAAAAGAAACTAACGGTAGGAAACTGATAGAATACCGATTTTAATTTTTTCGTCAAAATTTTTAAAAAACATAATTAACCTCTCTTTCCCTATCGTACATTAGTTACTGTTGCTTTTACGTGAGTCATTTGACCTCCAGTTATGACTAGTGATGAAAAAAATTGTTTTCCTTTCGTTTTCTACCGGAAACAAAAAAGGAAAGAAACCGAAAGGGACTCTATATCTAAAAGCAAAAGTTAAAGGGAAAAGAACGAATACGAAACGAAAACGGTAAATTACTCCAGAACCAAGCTAAATTATCGAATTGTTTAATTAGTTACCATGCAACAAGTTTTCAGTCATTCCCGGCTCCACCAATCTCGTTCAAGTCAATTGAATGACTCAATGACTCCTAAATTCTTCCTGAGTTAGAGTCATTACTTTTTTTTTATCTATTTTATCTTATGTGGGTTTTTTTATTTTAAGCAGATATTTTTTTTGCAAGAATCAGTAGTATGTCATATGATTTGTGACTCAGTATCAATTTATTGGCTCAGAATCACAACTTCAAGACTCCTAATTTAATAAGTACCATAAATGTTAGTGTCAAAAAAGTTGTAGTATAATTTCTAAAATACTGAACCACAGTGTAATGACTCAGAATGACGTGAACAGTAGCAGGACTCACGATAATAACTCTTAATTTTGAGTTACTGAGTGTGGGTCATTTGCATCCTTAATATACTCTAAACCTGAGTAATATTTAAAATACTTATCGGTTTTATTATAAATTTTGTGTATTTTTTTACGAAAAGAAAATGAAACGCAAAGAATGGTTTCCTTTTCAAAAATTTTAAAACGAAAAAGAACGGAATCGCCTTTTCGCTTTTGTTCTTCCATTTAAAATGGTTTTCATCACTAGCTATAACTCAGTGAGCCAACTAGCTCGTCTAGTTAGTAACCAGTAACTCTGTGGTTAAGTCTAAAGACTCACTAATGATAATGAACCACTAACTATTTATGCAAGAAATTAGAATTAAATAAAATTAATGCAAAAGTATTAGTTGTCATGAAAACTGCATTTATAAACATCCACTGACGTTAATTCAAAATATTTCTTAATTTACAGTGTGTTTGAAAATGTGGTATAGGCTTTTGAAGATCAGTAGCTCGCGTAAATGACGACTGATTGTTGTTGTCGATATCTCATTTTAAAGCTAGAAGCCTAGAAGGATTGTATGAATTTTGACAGGCACTCAGGTCAACGGTTACTAAGGCCAAATTCCAGTCAAAAGGCAAGAGTAAATTTTTAACATTAAGTTGTCATGGGAGATTTCTGATACATTTTTATAAACAACCCTTAGCAACAGAATTGCTAAACCCTATTTATGCTTTACTTCTTGCTTCAGCAACCTAATCTAGAGGGTATCAGTAATAATTAATTCCTGTCCATTGCAAATAAAAAAATTATGATTATTTAGAAATTTGATTTAATTGATTATGTTAAATGTCTCTTGACTGTTGCCCAACTACTAATTGTTAACGAGGTTGAGATGGGTGTAGTATGGGGAAAAGTTAAATGTTTTGGAAATTGAGTTCAACGACCTTTGAAATAATCCTTTATTTTAAAATCGAAAATGTTGACCAAATCGTCTTCTAACTTCGCTAAAATTTTATACAATAACGTACTCTCTTGCAATAAACGCACTTGCTGCTGTCGTAAAATCAAAATGAGCCATAATTAATTAGCAAAAAAATAGAAACAAAATTGTAAAATTTCGATTGAATAATGAATTTTAAAATAAAATATAATTTCAAAGGTCGTTGAACTCAATTTCCAAAACATTTAACTTTTTTCCATACTACACTCATCTCAGCCTCGTTAACAATTAGTAGTTGGGCAACAGTTAAGAGACATTTGCCATAGTCAGTTAAATCAAATTTCTAATTAAGTTGCTAATTTTTAATTTAATAATCATAATTTTCTTTGCTTGCGATGGACAGGAATTAATTATTACTGATACCTTCTAGATTAGGTTGCCTAAGCAAAAAGTAAAGCATAAATAGAGTTTAACGATTCTGTTGCTAAGGTTTGTTTATAAAAATGGATCAGAAATCTCCCATGCTAACTTAATGTTAAAAATTTACTCTTGCCTTTTGAATGGAATTTGGCCTTAGTAACCGTTGACCTGAGTGCCTGTCTAAATTCATACAATCCTTCTAGTCTTCTAGCTTTAAAATCAGGCATCGATAACAACAATCAGTCGTCTTTTACGCAAGCTACTAATTTTCAAAAGCCTATACCACATTTACAAACACTGTATTACGCCCGTTCTATACTTTGCTTTCTCCGTCTATTGTTTGAAAAGTTCAGTATTACCAGGGTCCATGGAGACTGTTTGTTGTCGCTTCGCTTTATAAAGCGAAGCGACAACAAACGGTCTCCATGGANTAGACTGTTTGTTGTCGCTTCGCTTTATAAAGCGAAGCGACAACAAACGGTCTCCATGGACCCTGAGTATTACCAATAATTTTACCAATGTTGCTATGGAAAATTAGAATTGTATGGAAAAAAATTAACAAGTAATAACCAGGGTGATTTTAGGTTGTTTGTTGTCGCTTCGCTGTATAGGGTGAAGACATTCCCATCTCTATAATATTACGCGAAAAGTNATTTTAGGTTGTTTGTTGTCGCTTCGCTGTATAGGGTGAAGACATTCCCATCTCTATAATATTACGCGAAAAGTTCAAAGATACGGGACCTTTTCTGTACCTGAAGTTTGTTGACAGACAAATGCCAAACAACGGTGGGAGGTAATAACCATCAATGCACTTATTATAGAACAAAAGTTTTAAGATAAATTTACATTTCAAAATTTACCTTGGAAACCTGTGAACCAGAGGTTTGAGAGTTTTTGCAGAAAAGTCCCGTATCTTTGAACTTTTCGCGTAATGTTATAGAGATGGAAATGTCTCCACCCTATACAGCGAAGCGACAACAAACAACCTAAAATCACCCTGGTAATAACTATATTTTCTCCAGACAACGGCGAAAAAATCAAACTATAAAACTGGCTTTAAAATATTAAAAATAAAATGAATTGACTAGAAAATGAACTAATTCGAAAAAAAAATTGAAATAAAAACAAGAACGTTTATTTTTATTAACTCATGATTTTCTATCGGTCCTTTTGTTTGTTACCATTTCATTGTTTATAACTTAAATTTACAAAGTTTGTTTAATTGTTTAACAGTTCTTTCCATAATTTTTTTTTGAATTATTGCATGTCAATATTTTTGTATATTTTATATTTTATATTGCAGGGAAGAAATAAAAGGAGGAGAGGCAGAATTTCTCAAGGTAAAAGTGAAAATTTACACTTTAAAAAAATGAAAAGCCAATTTCAAAAAAATCACAAAAGTGATTTAATCACTTTGTAAGCAATCATGTACCCTATTACTAAATATTTTAGAGACAATCTGAGAAAAGGACTGATTTGGATGAACAATTGAAAGAGTACATAGTGGAATGGAGGAAACAGCGCTCAAAAGAAGAGGATGATCTGCGCAAACTCAAGGAAAAGCAAGGAAAGCGAAAGGTCAGCTTTTATTACAAGCAAAATATCATTTTAGAACCTATTACACTAAACTATTGATCTTATTCTAGACTCTACGAGAACAAGAAGAGAAAAGGTTAGCTGAGAAGAAGCGTCAAGAAGACGATCGGCGCATGCGTGAAGTAGAGGAAAAGAAACAAAAGGAACAGGATGAGAAACTACGTCGTCTGGAAGAAGCTGAGCGAAGGCGTCAACTAATGCTCCAAGCGCAAAAGGCAAAAACAAACAACATTTTTCTGCTTTAAAAATTAAAAGACTTTTTAATGGCTTTTGTGAACTTCTTATCGTTTTTTTTTCNAAACAACATTTTTCTGCTTTAAAAATTAAAAGACTTTTTAATGGCTTTTGTGAACTTCTTATCGTTTTTTTTTTCATTTAGGCAACACTGGCTGGAAAACTGAAGTTGCAAAAACATAAAAACGAGGGTGGTCAAGTAAGTAAATGAAAATCGAATCTCAACAACAAAAAAAACACAAAACGACAGAAATTTTTTTTTTTATTTCATAGTCATCTACTGGATCCAATCGTCAAGAATTTAACAAAACCAAGGAACAGTTGGATGAGNAAACAACATTTTTCTGCTTTAAAAATTAAAAGACTTTTTAATGGCTTTTGTGAACTTCTTATCGTTTTTTTTTCATTTAGGCAACACTGGCTGGAAAACTGAAGTTGCAAAAACATAAAAACGAGGGTGGGCAAGTAAGTAAATGGAAATCGAATCTCAACAACAAAAAAACACAAAACGACAGAAATATTTTTTTTATTTCATAGTCATCTACTGGATCCAATCGTCAAGAATTTAACAAAACCAAGGAACAGTTGGATGAGGAAAAAAAGATTTCTATGAGCATGCGCATCAAACCACTTGACNGGAAAAAAAGATTTCTATGAGCATGCGCATCAAACCACTTGACGTCACTGGGTTGTCTGTTGAGGTCCTCAAGCGAAAAGCTCAGGAACTTTGGGAACTAATCGTTCGACTCGAAACTGAAAAGTACGATTTAGAGGAACGTCAAAAACGTCAAGATTACGACGTTAGTTTTTAATTTTTACAAATTTTATTGACATTCACAAACTTCATAATTATTGATGTTTAAAAATAATAATTTCAGTTGATTGAGTTGAAAGAACGACAGAAGATGCAGTTGAGGTCAAAGGCCAAGAAACGAGGACTCGATCCTGAGTAAGTTTTCATAGAAAATAAATACACTTTTTAATTAATATAAAAGTATTTGCTACTAAATTAACGCTACGACTTAAAAAATGTTTTTTTTTGTTTAAAAAAATTTGTGTTATTTTTACAATTATTGTGTTATAAATTTGATTTGATTACACTTGTTTTCATTTTCCAGAGCCCTCACCGGAAAATATCCAGTAAGTGAAAATTATATAAATTTTTGTTTTATAAACTATATAAATAAANCCAGAGCCCTCACCGGAAAATATCCAGTAAGTGAAAATTATATAAATTTTTGTTTTATAAACTATATAAATAAAGAAAAATTTTCACTAGCAAACAGACAAAAAAATCCGATCATTTTGTAAGAAAAAATTTTTGTGTTCTAACAAAAACTTTCTGAACAACTTTTCGAATTACTGAATTATCGACTGATAGAATTTAAGTTTTTTCGTNCCAGAGCCCTCACCGGAAAATATCCAGTAAGTGAAAATTATATAAATTTTTGTTTTATAAACTATATAAATAAGGAAAAATTTTCACTAGCAAACAGACTCAAATCCGATCATTTTGTAAGAAAAAATTTTTATGTTCTAACAAAAACTTTCTGAACAACTTTTCGAATTACTGAATTATCGACTGATAGAATTTAAGTTTTTTCGTNTGTTCTAACAAAAACTTTCTGAACAACTTTTCGAATTACTGAATTATCGACTGATAGAATTTAAGTTTTTTCGTTTATGCATTACCAACTAAACATTTTTGACAGATTAGATATAAGGAATAATTGTAAATTATTAGGGATTCAAAAATTTGTCATTTTAAATATTTCTGACTTTTTCAAATAAGTTAGCAACATTGAAGAAATAATCGTACTTGAAGTAAAAATTTTTTAACGTTACTTTGAAAATTTGACACAGCAACGAAATCATTTTTTAGGATTAACTACTTATAGTTTCACATTACTAAAGAAAATTTTTGATTTGATTATAGCCAAAAATGCAAGTAGCATCTAAATATGAGCGACGAGTGGACACACGATCTTACGGGGATAAAAAGACTCTCTTCGAAGGCGTAAGGCATTTTATCACTATTAAATACTTAATTAAAAAATATTTTTTTCATCCCTGATATTATTAATTTATTATTCAGTTACGCCCGGTGTATGCTTTTTGACTTCATACCTTTTACATTTCCATAGCGTTTTCTTTGCGTACTTCATTGTTTGAAATGAATATATACTTTCTGCGTTCGTTCTTCGTTCAAACTTTCAAAAAATTGAAAATAAAAATTTAGTTGAATTCTCCACTTTCGCTGTTTTGCTTCGAGAAGTAGAACTCTGTTCTACTTTTAATCAAACAGTACGAGAGCAGAAAGATGAAGATAAGAAAAAGTATACATTGATTATTTCAGAAAAGAATTTCTTTAAAAAATCACCTGACAACGCAAAGACAACGCAATCACAACTCAAAGAGGAGCGTAAATTATTTTCTGTGCTATTTTCTAAGAATTCTTCGCAGAAAACCAGCGAAACGAAAATCATACATCGGGCGTTAGTCTACAGTCACATAGAGCTGTGTGAGAGCGTATTTTGCAAACACGATGGTCAATTGCGCTAAAGTAATTCATGCATTAGCCTTTTTATAGTTTCGCGACATTGATTTACAGATTCCTGATGTGATATTTTAAAGATATATCATATTTCTTAGGGACTACGGAATAAAGCAGTGATTCGTGATGCTCTTTTTAAATCTAAATTTGCCAAATTATTTAAGTATATTGTGGCATTTTTAAACATAAGATATAACCTAAAGGGAAATAATCCACAGTGCATCATCCATTACTATTTTACTCCTACCATTCCTGGAGAGTTGGCGGGTAGACAATAAAAAATAATTTTTATTGTCCTGATACTCAACTCTATAGTGGTGAGAGACGATGACATGAGACAGAAAATAAAATCATAAATCAAAACAAGTAATTTATTATGTCGTATCATCCATTCAATAATAATAGTTGATTCTAATGACAATGTCAGGCCGAGTGAGTCGACGAATAAATTTTCGTGTTTGTAGTCCACTTTCAATAAAATCGTAATCGCATTTGTAAAATACGGTGTCGCAACTCTATGTGCTTTACGCCCGTTTTATACATAATATCATTCGTCCTTCATTCGAATGTAATGAAGTATAGATTGTTGAAATTTTTTAGTTAAATTTGCAATCCAATTTACGTTGACAATTAAGATTTTTGCAAAACTTCAATAATCATTCTGACATGAAGTATAAATTGGGCATTAGACATCGTGAATTAAACCAAGGCTCTATACNAAACTTCAATAATCATTCTGACATGAAGTATAAATTGGGCATTAGACATCGTGAATTAAACCAAGGCTCTATATCACAATAAGCGACAATTTCGGAATTAAAATCTGACATTTTACAATTCACAGTTACAATGGTGAAGAAATTGAGTGCCACACAAATATTTCTAAATTCAAATTTAAATTTAATTATTTACCTTGCTAATAATGTCAACGTTGTTTTCATTGCCACTGCTTACTTGTTGCCCGGAAGTTGGGAGAAGTCATATACTAGATAAATTTGATGACTTACTGAATTCATCATAAGTTATTTAAAATAGTTTNAAACTTCAATAATCATTCTGACATGAAGTATAAATTGGGCATTAGACATCGTGAATTAAACCAAGGCTCTATACCACAATAAGCGACAATTTCGGAATTAAAATCTGACATTTTACAATTCACAGTTACAATGGTGAAGAAATTGAGTGCCACACAAATATTTCTAAAGTCAAATTTAAATTTAATTATTTACCTTGCTAATAATGTCAACGTTGTTTTCATTGCCACTGCTTACTTGTTGCCCTGAAGTTGGGAGAAGTCATATACTAGATAAATTTGATGACTTACTGAATTCATCATAAGTTATTTAAAATAGTTTNGAAGTTGGGAGAAGTCATATACTAGATAAATTTGATGACTTACTGAATTCATCATAAGTTATTTAAAATAGTTTTATATTACTTCATCCTCAGCATTTGAGATCATTGCGGCGGTAGAATTGTAAAGACTTAACCAGTAGTGGTAAATCAAAAAATTATGTCTATCAAAAGCATGATTTTGTCTGCAATTACATATTTGTAATTATAATGACGATGGTCCAGCAACATCATTTGGCGAAATATTTGTAATGGTTTGTAGTAATTTGTAAATGGAATTTTGGCGAAATATTTGTTAATTATCGAATTGTAACTCATTGCGGCATAGACACCCAAGATAACCAAAAATTTCATGTGAAAATGTATGTTTTTAGTGAAAAAAATTGCATTAAAGTCTCTTTTTAGATATTCATAGCCATATTAACAACTGAATATAAGTTGAGTAGTTATGTTGTTTTTTTAAACTTTGTAGGGATTTGAAGAACTCAACAAGGAGACTATTGAAAAGGGATGGGCGGAACAAATCAAAGTATTCGACACCCGCCAAAAAAGTAATTCATTTAAAGTTACGCTGTATAATTATGTAAATTTCATAACAAATAATAATCATCACTTTGAATTTTATGTAGCCAAACTTTCAAAATGGTTTGGAGAACGCCCTGGGAAAAAGAAGGGAGAAGCTGACACACCTGATGAAGATGACCCTAAGGTAAGCTCATTAGTTCGATTCATATGGTATCACAATTTTTTTTTATATAAGCAATCAGAACATTGAAGTTTGCATTCACTGGCGCTGTANGCTCATTAGTTCGATTCATATGGTATCACAATTTTTTTTTATATAAGCAATCAGAACATTGAAGTTTGCATTCACTGGCGCTGTATTTTATTTATAAAATGAGGCAGTTTCTTTAATTTTTTTTACTTTTTAACAAATTTGCTAAATTAAGTAAATTTCACAAGAGATAACATTTAATTAGCGCAACTCTCAAAATTTTGTTTCTAAAAATTCTTTTACAAATATTTTTCAAAGCTTACTCTAAATTTCAAACATTTTATAGTTAAATGGTTTTGTTCATCAGGTAATATTAAATTCTGTTTTGTGAATTCCGAATATTTGTTATTCAATTGGTTTCATCAAAGAGTGAGCGATTAGATTTCGTTAAAAATAAATTTTGAACTACAAAATTATTATTACATTACATAGTTCAATTACTTGTAATCAAATATTGCAAGTAATTTACGTAACTAGCGTCCAAAATTAGTAGCATGGGTTTGAAATTCTGAATTTGTATAGTATGGTGGTACTATTTGGGGTTTTACGGCACCAATTAATAAAAATTTTAATAAAGAAAATTGGAGTGAAAAAAATAATTTTCAAAAAGCTACTTTTACCGTCATTGGTATATTATTATTATTAGCCATTTATATGCATTTTTAATAATAAATTATCGTCATAATCGTCCACTGGGCGTAACCTTTAATTGAACACATCGTCCGATCAATTTTTTCACATTGTGCTAACACTGAATTTGAAGAGTTGAATTTTTAGTAAGAACACTCGTCAATAGTTATGTTTTGCAAATTTAGAAAAGTAAAACCTGAATAATAATGATAGGAAAGTTGTGCCTACTGCCCATGGGCCATGGCTACGTATCACCACNTGGAGTGAAAAAAATAATTTTCAAAAAGCTACTTTTACCGTCATTGGTATATTATTATTATTAGCCATTTATAGGCATTTTTAATAATAAATTATCGTCATAATCGTCCACTGGGCGCAACTTTTAATTGAACAGATCGTCCGATCAATTTTTTCAGATTGTGCTAACACTGAATTTGAAGAGTTGAATTTTTAGTAAGAACACTCGTCTATAGTTATGTTTTGCAAATTTTGAAAAGTAAAACCTGAATAATAATGATAGGAAAGTTGTGCCTACTGCCCATGGGCCATGGCTACGTATCACCACNGAAAAGTAAAACCTGAATAATAATGATAGGAAAGTTGTGCCTACTGCCCATGGGCCATGGCTACGTATCACCACTTTTGAATCATAATCCATTTATTAAATTCTTGGTATCAAAGAATCTTGAGCCTTACTATGATGTAAATTTCATTAAATTTTATAAGGTACTGTCCAACTTATTGAATTAGTAAAAATACGTATTAAGTTTTGCGGAACAGGGTAAGTGCAAGACATGCCAGATACAAGCTGAGTCCAATAAAGTATAAACAATCAAAAATAATAAATTTTCAATTAAATAATTGATGAACATTTTTGCAGGATCCTGCTATCCCAGACATACTAGAAGAGCCAAACTTTGAAGCTGAAGCGGAAGAACCGGAAGAAGAACCAGAAGAAGAGGAAGAGGAGGAAGAAGAAGAAGAAGAAGAAGAAGAGGAATGAAAAACATCATGTGCTCCATCTCTGTTTGGTCCACTTGTCTATTCTTGGCTTTCAAATTTCTCACCATTTTAACAATCTCACATGTCCTGAAGATTCTTCCACTCAGACGTTTCCAAAGTATCACTCACTTATTAATGAATCATCAATAAATTGCAATGCGAAATTAAAATTAGTAATTAGGAATATTCAGCATATGCGGCGTACCTCTANTTTCCAAAGTATCACTCACTTATTAATGAATCATCAATAAATTGCAATGCGAAATTAAAATTAGTAATTAGGAAAATTCAGCATATGCGGCGTACCTCTAGTGTACTCACCATGTTTAATACTAAAAGTCAATTAAACGTCAACAGTGGTGGTACTGCGTATCATGGTGTATAGAGACTGTTTGTTTGGGCGCTTCCCTTTTGTAGTGCCGGTTACTCTCGGTTGTTTAGCGTGTGTGATTTTTGGGAGAAAATTTGGATGTTTATGTACAATTGATTTACCCGTCGTCAGAGCAATTGAACATAATTTAACAGAAATGGATTTTTATTTCCAACACAACTCTTTCAAATTTTTTCCAAAAAATCTCTTATGCCAAATACCCTGAGTAACTGACCCTATAAAAGCGAAGTAACCCTGTTGCATAACACCAAATATGATACAAATAAATATAAGCTGCACCCGAATGAGTTACATCAAGGTTGCTATGAAGAAATATCCAAAAAATATTTCAAATTTTTTTTTGATATTTCCTAACAGCAACCTTGGGTCACACTTTTTGTGGAGAGCTTTGGTTTGTTACTTGTTTAGTGTTCCGCATAGCTCTGGCTCAATGTCTTTTGATTTAGCTAAAGCTGGAACCAAAAAAGTTTTTAGCCAGACCCTTATGGATTGAATCTATCTCATCTAATTTTTTACAGCCAGAACAATCAATTATTCATGCTTATGTGCCATGCCTCAATGGCATAACTTTTTCTCCAACATCTTTTCAAATTCATTTTTGTTCAACCGATAAAGACACAAATTCCTAATCTGTATGAACTACTGCAAACCGATTTGTGTCCTATTTTTAGACTTTATTATATGTTGCAAACACATAATTAGAAGCTATCTGTCCGTCCGCCAGTCGGTGCTGTAACTCAAAAACGAATTGACGGTCGAGATGAGGTTTTCATTAAAACGTATCCCATGTAATGAACAAATTCGCAAGTGAGCCATATCTACCAACTCTGACCTAGTTTTGTCAAGGTTTTCGAGAGAATTCAATTTTGTATTACGGGATTTCACATGTTAAATAAAAAATCGAATATTTCATGCCCTAGTGAATGGATCGGAATGTTTCGCTGCGGAATACCCAATGCACTAAGATGCCCCACCAGTGCAGTGGGCATTCAACGTGAGCAGTGGATATTGGCATGCGCAGTAAATATAACACGTGCACAATAGACATTTATATGTTCATTCGACTATTATAAGAGCTCTGCACTCTGAAGCCAACCGCCCTCGTTGCATCCCTACTGCACTCTCTACCGCCCAACTTTACTGACTACCGCCTCCAAACCCACAAACTGCCCCCTACTCCACTCCCTAACCGCTCAACCACCCTCCCTACGTTTTATGCATTACAACACATGATTACCTTTGTTTACAACGGTTATTTTACTCATTATCAAGTAGACTCGCACAGATAAACGAGTTTTCAATTTTGTGGAAAGAAATAGTTCGCATCACTGGAAAACATTTTGCTTAAGATCCAATCAATTTGTCGTATTCCAAATTTCTAGGTTAAACAAATTCGAGTTGAAACGACAAAAATTCGAGGTTGGTTGAAATATCTATTAAGGTATACGTATGAAGGAGGTTTCGATACAAGTATTCTACTAAACAATTACTTTGCGAGTATATATTTGACGGGTATCTAGGATTCCTTGACAATTGTTAAGAGGTAGTTGCTGTCCGGGATAACTAAAACTACTATAAACACAAACATAAACAGAGAACAAATCTAAGGTGATGCATAGTTATCTTTCCTACGAGTAACTTGTTTACCAATTTCTTTTTAGCGATGAGAACGAAAATGATGTAAGGAAAACAAAGGGACTTTGAATCGGATCTCTTGTTGATATTCATTCTCTAGTCATACAAACGCCTATATCTTTTTTAAAGATATCAGACATCACGCAGATGATTCCGTGGTGCAACTAATAGTCATACACTGAAGTAAAATCGACTAAAATGACAAAACTAAAAAATTTCACTAATAAGAAAATGGGGGAAATGAAGTGGTACCATAAAGAATTTGTGATCCTTTTATGCAATGAAACTTCATTTGATTCAAATTTATTCGAAATTAATCATTACAAATTTCAGTTTTGCAAGTTAGAATCAAAGCGAAACTCCACAAAATTCAAACATTTGGTCAAACAATTCCAACATATTTTAATATTTAATTTGAATTTTATTCTTCAAACAATTGTTCGTGATCAAAATGAACTATCGAACCTTTGTATTGAATGTCATTAATTTTAAAACTCAAGGAATATACGTCATCCGGGCATGATTTTGTCTTTCCGTCAATTGTTAGAACGCTTCACTTATTGTAGACATCATTCAACCCATAATACGGTCAACTTAAATGTAGTCCATCTCAACAAAGGAAAATGGTGGACAACGATATCTCTCCAATGCAAAGTATGTTGTTTCGAAAGGACGTTCGCTGGGAATAAGGCAGGCACTGGAGGATGAGAATAATTATGTCATGACTAGGTTGATGCTTCAACTTATTCCGTATACATACTCATCAACGCTGAAAATTATAACATTGCTAGTGCAGTGTACACTACATTTCAGGTTTTATTTTATTTTTTAGCATAAGTTGGAGGGGGTAGGCTTCAACCACTTGAAAAGTGTGGTTGATCATCGATACATCAAAGTCCATAAACCAGTCAGTTTTTTCTTTTGAGAAGTGAGCATTTCTTGCTGTCGCTAGAGTGAATGAACAGTCGTGTCCACATGGGAGAGAAAAATTAAAGAAGTTCATTAAGGAATGATAAATTTTACNAAAATTATAACATTGCTAGTGCAGTGTACACTACATTTCAGGTTTTATTTTATTTTTTAGCATAAGTTGGAGGAGGTAGGCTTCAACCACTTGAAAAGTGTGGTTGATCATCGATACATCAAAGTCCATAAACCAGTCAGTTTTTTCTTTTGAGAAGTGAGCATTTTTTGCTGTCGGTAGAGTGAATGAACAGTCGTGTCCACATGGGAGAGAAAAATTAAAGAAGTTCATTAAGGAATGATAAATTTTACNTAGAGTGAATGAACAGTCGTGTCCACATGGGAGAGAAAAATTAAAGAAGTTCATTAAGGAATGATAAATTTTACGTGTTTCCCATTGTCTTTCTGGACATTGATCAGCCTTCTGTGATATACGAAATTACGATGCTTTCCCCCATATCCTTATGTTTTAGCTTCTCTTGTATGTCACGCTCTTGAATTTTCAATTTTTTGATAAGGTCTTTCGTATGAGACCTCAGAGTTGACTCCGCAATATTCAACTGTTTTTCCAAATCATAGTGGTTTCAATATAATGTCGCTTTCGCCTTCTTTAGCGTATGAATTTAATTATTCCTTATTGCAATTTTTGGTTTAATATTAATTGTTGGAAGTTTATTCAAATTATGATAAATGTAGATAATTCTGCAAACAATTAATAATAGTAAATATTGTATTATGATTTTTATTTATTTTTAGTGATTATTTCAAGTTTTTATTTTTCATTTATATTAAAAAGTTGCAACTTGTTTCTTGTTCCTTATTTACTGTCATTAGTTCAAGTTTGCGCATGCGTTCTTGAATATAAAATAGGCGACATTTTAATTTTTGGTTCAATAGCGACTGTGACTGTCAATGGGTTGAGTCACAGCTCATCTAATCACTTAATTAAGATGAAATTAATACTTTTATTTTATCTGTACCAATATTTCATTTACCAGCAAGGACAGAATTTATTGGTGTGAGGGAAATCAGCTCTTTCCGTTTGCACCAGACAAACTAATTTAGTACACAACTCTTCGTCTAGGATACTGTTGAACATTTTAAACTTCCATCGTTCACGTTTTCCCATACTTTCAAATAAACCTACTCTTCCTGTAGACTGAAATACAGCATCAAAACTCCAATAAGCCAAAGCAATTTACTTATACACTTACAAGTTGCCTTTTGAGTCAGGGATTTTCGCAAAGATTGTCTGAAATTCCGATCGAGTACACGTCACTGAATGGAACCTTTAACGATAAGAAACAAAAAGCATAGTTGGCACCACGGAATTTTTCAGTGAGGCTGGAGTACGACAAAGGACAAAAAANCGATAAGAAACAAAAAGCATAGTTGGCACCACGGAATTTTTCAGTGAGGCTGGAGTACGACAAAGGACAAAAAACAACTAAGGGCTGGTAAATGAACTTCAAGAAAAGAGCCAAGAATGATGTAAGAAGTGTGTGATATTGTGGTTTTCTGTGCAAAAGTTCTCAAGTCTAATCAAATTTATTTCCAAATACAGGTATCGAAATTGAAGAGAAGAATATGAGGTACGTCGTAAATTCGGCGTACCGTCCGTACCCAAAATTAGGGCATACCTATGCCACTCATCCGCTTGTAGGAGTCAGGGTTTTCGACTGATCTGTAGTTAATTATATATTAAATTTTATTCTACNCGATAAGAAACAAAAAGCATAGTTGGCACCACGGAATTTTTCAGTGAGGCTGGAGTACGACAAAGGACAAAAACAACTAAGGGCTGGTGAATGAACTTCAAGAAAAGAGCCAAGAATGATGTAAGAAGTGTGTGATATTGTGGTTTTCTGTACAAAAGTTCTCAAGTCTAATCAAATTTATTTCCAAATACAGGTATCGCAATTGAAGAGAAGAATATGAGGTACGTCGTAAATTCGGCGTACCGTCCGTACCCAAAATTAGGGCATACCTTTGCCACTCATCCGCTTGTAGGAGTCAGGGTTTTCGACTGATCTGTAGTTAATTATATATTAAATTTTATTCTACNTGCCACTCATCCGCTTGTAGGAGTCAGGGTTTTCGACTGATCTGTAGTTAATTATATATTAAATTTTATTCTACAGAAACACTTAGCGCAAAGCTGATCATAGGTCAGACTCTGTTGATATGGGATTTGAAGACATTAAGCTTCGTCTGAAAACGTTTCAAATTGAGGATGAAGAGGCGACAATCCGACGTGAAACAAACTTGAGACAGTTTCTGGAAGAAAAAACAAACTGAAATTACATATTTTAATTAATAAGTTAATACAGTCATCATTTGTTGCTTGGTAAGTACTTTTTTCTTACCATCAAAACTAGAAAGCAAAATGTGAATTTGTAAGTGCTGTTTGATTGGTTTTTCCAGATAGCGTGGATGTAGAAACAAGAGGCTCGTCAATCTTATTCTCTCTATAGTACACGTCTTCCTTGTAAATGTCCGATCGGTTTCTGTATTTGAGAAATTACATACAGTTTTATATCAGAAATTGGATGTCCTGCTAAAAGTGTAATTTCGTCCATTATTTAAATTTGAGCAGTGGTACGAATTGGCAACATCTACAGTTTCAAAAGCCACAACCTTTAACTCAAAGGCAAAATTGAACCCACTTCAAGTTCAATCACATCGACATTGTTGAGGATGAACTACCCTAAGTGAGATTTTGGAAATTATTTTACTACGACGCAATGCGTCGTAACGTTAAGTTTGGTGTCACTTTATCCATGATATTAGTAATTTCACGAACGAAACAAACATGTAAATTTTTCGGTTAAAACTTTAGGTTGAACCACTCCAAACACAATTATTGGTTCTTGTTACTTGTGACTGTCGGTCCAAAGTCACAGTTTTATTAAGAATAGCAACTAAACTTTTACTTGCAGGTCNGAAATTGGATGTCCTGCTAAAAGTGTAATTTCGTCCATTATTTAAATTTGAGCAGTGGTACGAATTGGCAACAACTACAGTTTCAAAAGCCACAACCTTTAACTCAAAGGGGAAATTGAACCCACTTCAAGTTCAATCACATCGACATTGTTGAGGATGAACTAAGTTCCCTAAGTGAGATTTTGGAAATTATTTTACTACGACGCATCAATCTTCTTTCAATGCGTCGTAACGTTAAGTTTGGTGTCACTTTATCCATGATATTAGTAATTTCACGAACGAAACAAACATGTAAATTTTTCGGTGAAAACTTTAGGTTGAACCACTCCAAACACAATTATTGGGTCTTGTTACTTGTGACTGTCGGTCCAAAGTCACAGTTTTATTAAGAATAGCAACTAAACTTTTACTTGCAGGTCNTCTTGTTACTTGTGACTGTCGGTCCAAAGTCACAGTTTTATTAAGAATAGCAACTAAACTTTTACTTGCAGGTCAAACTAAACAATTGAGAATATGAGGATGACTTTGGAATGTCGGTCAAACTTGAACCTGAACTGAACCTTAAGTCAAAGTAAACTTTACCGTGGTTCACTTTTCGGCATTGGGAATCTCAAAACTCTTACTTTTACCTCGCAGTCACAGTTTCTTGCCGTTAAGCGTCGAATGCATAATGCTTACCAATGGGTATAAGTTAAACGTCAAAGGTAAGAGTGATCGATTTTGACATATATAATCACAAAATCAGAAAGTCAAAGTTTTATTAGCCAGATTGTAAGCAATCAATCAATCAATCAAGTTTATTTGACGTTGGCCATCGCCCTATCAATGCAATTACGCGCATAAGTAAATTTAAATAAAATAAAATTGTGAGTGTTAAAATTACTGAAAAAGTTTTAAAATATTTGAATTTAAAAGTGATAAATAAAATGTGAAGGTTGGATCAGTAGAAGCTTCTGTGACGTCCTTGATAAGTTGAATTAGATCCATTGGTATTCTTGAAAGTAATTCAGTCGAATGTGAGATGCGCCGGTGCATTCCCAAATAGCATGAAAAAAAGAAAGTTGTTCTCCACAGTGTTTGCATTGCTTCTTCTCAAAATCTCCCATGTTAAACCATTTCCCTTTATTGTAGACAGAGTTGAAGTTTAGCCGAATTTGTATGATGCATGTCGCCATCGAAGAGGAAATTTTGTTCAATAGAAATGGTTCGGGGATTTCAGAAAATTTTATTTGATGATAGTGTGGAATAGTGGAGGATTGCTGTGCAAGTTTGAAGTCAAGTTTTTTCAAGTGGTCTTCGTACCCACCGAGTAGAAATTTCTGGACAAATTTTACCTCCTTCGCTAAGCCCCTTTCATATAAACCTTGCATATCTATAGATTTCAGTCTACTTTCCTACTGCAAACACCAACTGTATTTTTCGATAGGGTGTTTATACGAGATTTTTCAAAGTTCTTTATACGCATTTAGCGAAAGGTTCGAGTCGTTAGCTGACAGGAGTTTTATCTATAGAGAGATGGTAAACCTGAATGCATCAAAGCTTAATGGGAGGCAGCCTGCCTCTAAACGAACAAAATATCGGGGGTACTGAAAGGAAGATGGAGGAGTCTCTTAAAGTATTGCTGTTGAACCCTTNTCTAAACGAACAAAATATCGGGGGTACTGAAAGGAAGATGGAGGAGTCTCTTAAAGTATTGCTGTTGAACCCTTTCTCTTTCATTTGTGTGTTGTGATTTCCACACCCCTGAGCCGTACAAGGTAGTTGGTTTGACAATAAAATTTAAGAGAAATTTCGAGGTTTGCAAGTCGAGGGTTTTCATCCTGCTTAGTGTGCGAAATACAGTGCCTTGCNAATTTAAGAGAAATTTCGAGGTTTGCAAGTCGAGGGTTTTCATCCTGCTTAGTGTGCGAAATACAGTGCCTTGCGCGGCAATACTTTTCCCAATACCCGATTCAGAGTGGAGGTTGAACGATCCATTTGATTGAAAAATTATGGCAAGGTACATATAACATTTTGTAGTCTGTACTGGGATACCTCTCCAGCAGAACTTATCTTCTTTTTCCACTCTTCCAGAACGCCGTATCACAAGTACTTTTGTTTTAGAAAAATTGACCTGGAGACCTCGTAAGTGGAAGAAGTTAGCAGGGAGATTCATCTTCTGTTGGAGGAGTTCTCATGACTGAGCAANAGTAAATTTAAATAAAATAAAATTGTGAGTGTTAAAATTACTGAAAAAGTTTTAAAATATTTGAATTTAAAAGCGATAAATAAAATGTGAAGGTTGGATCAGTAGAAGCTTCTGTGACGTCCTTGATAAGTTGAATTGGATCCATTGGTATTCCTTGAAAGTAATTCAGTCGAATGTGAGATGCGCCGGTGCATTCCCAAATAGCATGAGAAAAAGAAAGTTGTTCTCCACAGTATTTGCATTGCTTCTTCTCAAAATCTCCCATGTTAAACCATTTCCCTTTATTGTAGACAGAGTTGAAGTTTAGCCGAATTTGTATGATGCATGTCGCCATCGAAGAGGAAATTTTGTTCAATAGAAATGGTTCGGGGATTTCAGAAAATTTTATTTGATGATAGTGTGGAATAGTGGAGGATTGCTGTGCAAGTTTGAAGTCAAGTTTTTTCAAGTGGTCTTCGTACCCACCGAGTAGAAATTTCTGGACAAATTTTACCTCCTTCGCTAAGCCCCTTTCATATAAACCTTGCATATCTATCAGTCTACTTTCCTACTGCAAACACCAACTGTATTTTTCGATAGGGTGTTTATACGAAATTTTTCAAAGTTCTTTATACGCATTTAGCGGAAGGTTCGAGTCGCTAGCTGACAGGAGTTTTATCCATAGAGAGATGGTAAACCTGAATGCATCAAAGCTTAATGGGAGGCAGCCTGTGTCTAAACGAACAAAATATCGGGGGTACTGAAAGGAAGATGGAGGAGTCTCTTAAAGTATTGCTGTTGAACCCTTTCTATTTCATTTGTGTGTTGTGATTTCCACACCCCTGAGCCGTACAAGGTAGTTGGTTTGACAATAAAATTTAAGAGAAATTTCGAGGTTTGCAAGTCGAGGGTTTTCATCCTGCTTAGTGTGCGAAATACAGTGCCTTGAGCGGCAATACTTTTCCCAATACCCGATTTAGAGTGGAGGTTGAACGACCCATTTGATTGAAAAATTATGGCAAGGTACATATAAGATTTTGTAGTCTGTATTGGGATACCTCTCCAGGAGAACTTATCTTCTTTTTTCACTCTTCCAGAACGCCGTATCACAAGTACTTTTGTTTTAGAAAAATTGATCTGGAGACCTCGTAAGTGGAAGAAGTTAGCAGGGAGATTCATCTTCTGTTGGAGGAGTTCTCATGACTGAGCAACGAGAACTAGATCGTCCGCATAAAGAAGCAAATGCACAGATTTCGAATGGAGTCGAAAGCCGGCAAGGAAACATCTATCAAATATGTTCACCAATTCCTCTATACAGAGGTTAAAGAGAGTGGGACTTGTAGATTCTCGTTGAAGGAGTCTTTTCATGATTTTATTTTCTCCCTTAAACCGTAAGAAGTGGAAATTTTCGCACCTGCATTCTTGTATATATATTTGAATACACGGATTAATTTAGTGGACAACCCTATGTTTCTAAAAACCTTCCATAAGAGGGAGTGTTTGAGTATCAAATGCTTGAGAAACATCAACGAATCAAACATATAATTCCTTTTCTCTGAAGAGTTGGATCTGTGCCATAGACCTAAAAGTGAAATCGTTATCAACGCAAGATCTTCTCTTTCAGACACCTGCCTCGGATACGATGTTGTGTTTGCTTATCCACTCCACCAGTCTAGTATTTAGAATTTTAGTAAAAAGTTTCNCTGCCTCGGATACGATGTTGTGTTTGCTTATCCACTCCACCAGTCTAGTATTTAGAATTTTAGTAAAAAGTTTCAGTGTGTTGCTCAGTAGAGAGATAGGACGATAATTCCCGGGGACTTCTCTTGAACCCTTTTTTAGTATGGGACTAATTAATGCATTGCACCATTTAACGGGGACTTTCCCTGAATCAAAACATCTGGTTAAGTAATGGCAAAAGGACAGGCAAACTTATCTTCCATACACTGTTTGGGTATAGATCTTCACCAGGTGCTTTCCCAGATTTCAGTGATTGATGACCATGTGTGTCTCGATAGCATTAAATTCCCTGTTCAGGATTGGGTCGGTGACATTTACGCATTCGGACTACGGAGAATTGACCGATTCAAGGTTTTCGGGATTGAACACACTGCTGAAATGCCGATGCCATTGAATCGCCGATATGTTGTTTGTGGGTTCTGAGGTGCGTCCGAAATATTTTACCGCTGTCCAGAACTTCGACGGGTTGGAAGAATGGTACAGTTGCATAGAAACTTGAGAAATGAGGTTATCCTTTTTCTGGTTAGTTATACTTGCGTATTTTTTGTTGCTATCAATGTATTCTTTGACTAACTGTTTCATCTTTCCACTGTCTGTATTTCTACGTAAAAGCCTCAGCGAGCGATTTTTTCTTATTTAAGTATTTTGCATGCATTATGAAACCATTTAGGACGGTTTTCATGTGGTTTCCGAGATTTAAATAACTTGAGGACTTTGCAGGTGTCAACAATTGCAGAATATATAAGATTACCAGAGAGGTCCACGTCCATGAATTCAATCGGGAATTACTTATTTTCAATTCAAGTAATTTGACGAATTCATTAAGTTGGGGTTGTTTAACGGGGATACCGAGTTTTGGTTTCGTAAGTTTGATGCGAGTATTTGGGCCTTTCTACGGTGCATTTAAGAAAAGCAGTAACGGGAAATGATCCGAGTCAGTGCAATCCAGAACCTCAAGAGAAGTGACTTTCCTAGCTAGGATAGGGGTTATGAGAAGTAGGTCTACAACGCTGCATCCTCCGTTTGATTTATTAATAAATGTGAAATTACCTATTTCGTCGCCAGAAAGGGAACTATTTCCTACTAGCAGTCCCAACTCTGAAGCCCAGGATATCATGTTACGTCCGTTTTTATTAACCACTAAATCTTTGCTGTTTCTGTTATGAAAAAGAACNGAAGCCCAGGATATCATGTTACGTCCGTTTTTATTAACCACTAAATCTTTGCTGTTTCTGTTATGAAAAAGAAAGGGGACTTCTAACCCTATTCTAGCGTTTATGTCTCCAATTATTAAACAATTTTTGACAAGGAAATGCATGATTTCTTGAAAGAGATTGTCAAGATTGAATTGGAACTGCCTATCGGGCGGAATATATACGAACACCAGAAGGCAGGGTTCTGGTGAACAGATTTGGATTCATACTTCGGTTTCTGTTGATTTAAGAACAATAGCTGTGAATGAGGTGATTTTAGCCCAACCATACACAAAACCACCAGCCGGCCTACCTTTGATACATTTTGTCGCAGAGTGTGAGAAATAATTATACGAGAAATCTAAATCTTTACTATGCCAGTCGCTGTGAAACACAGTCTCGGAGAGACAGAAAAAATTAGATTGATTGACTGATAACCAAGGAGTCCATCCAATTGTGAGGAATGAGAAAGACTAAAAGGGAGGAAAAATAGAGTTTTGAAAAAAGGCGGAGAATACAATTTTCCATCCAACATTACTCAAATTAGAACGGTTCATTCGTTAATTATTATCAGTTTTGAATGAATATTGGCAAGTATTTAAGTAAGTTTAAAGCTTGCTTTTAGAAAGTATTTATTCTAGTTTAATCATAAAATCTTGTATATGGGACAATACAAGATAAAAGAATTTTTTTTAAATGCCGAGTGTCAGAACTATGGAAAGGTTTGTTTTGCTATGAAATATTCTAATTTTTCACCTTCGATAGTGTGAATCATAATGTTTGTAACCATTACAGATATGTACAGATAATGTAGAAACGAATACAGTAGTTTTTTTTTATTTTTTCTTGCTACGGTTACTGCGAAAGTTAACTACCCAACCCACCGCGTACATGGGCACATTATCGGATTAACGCNTACTTTTTCTTGCTACGGTTACTGCGAAAGTTAACTACCCAACCCACCGCGTACATGGGCACATTATCGGATTAACGCCAGAAATTTTTGGAACAATGATCGATATTGGTAAAGTGTCGAAAAGTTTTTTGAAAAAATTGTCTATTATATTGTATGCTTTTGTATTGTTACAAAAGCATCCAATATAACACACACACTTTTTCCATAAAACTTTTCTACACTTTAACAATATCTAGTGTTCTCCATGACTACCAGTTTGGGCTGAGTCAGAGTCATGACTCTGACTCTTTAAATGTTGGGAGTCGACTCTCGAAGTCAAGACTCTGACTCCTAGAATTTTGCAAGTCGACTCTGAATCAGAGTCAGACTCATGACTCTCCATTCCGGAGTCACATAACACAAAAATGGAAAATCGGGTAGCACAATCTTAAATAATTTTTTTTATACGTTTAGTCAAGGTTCCTTGAAAATAAGAAACTAAAAACCACTTTCATTAAGTTAACTAATTCGTAACATTTTAAAAATATTTATTTGTAAAAATTACCGAAATAATATTTGCAAGTAAATATTGTTTGCACCTCCATTGCCATACTTTGCGTCTGGATGCCGACCGACATTCATGGAATTTTTTTTTAATTTTTAAAAAGTTGTGAGTAATGGTGTAACCCGATGAAAGTTTATTTTTTAGTTTCTTGTTTCGAGCAACCTTATACATTTAGTGATGAAAGTAGATAAAAAAAATAAGCAAAAAAAAGTCTGATATGCTCATGTGCGCATGTTTTAAAAGAGTCATGACTCTGACTCCCAAAAACCATGGGAGTCATGAGATTCAGAATCATGAGTTCGGAGTTAGTCATGGAGAACAGTACCAATATCGATCATTGTTCCAAAAATTTCTGGTGTTAACCCGAAGATGTACCCATGTACGAGGTGCGGTGTGAGTGTTAAATATTGAAGTTAACTGTCGCAGTAACCGTAGCAAGAAAAACTGAAAAAAAGCTACCGTATTCGTTTCTACATTCTCTGTAGGTAAAATATTCTGAGTATTTTGTAACCGGATGAATGAAATTAGTTATTAAATTTTGTGGACATGCAAATTTTAAATTCTTAAAGACACAATATAATAAAGACAACTTATATTTTTGTTCATGAGTGCTTTCCTCGTATATATGTATGAATTTTTAAATTATAATGTATTAATGCTTTGATATTGGGGCATGGTTCCTCTCTGTTAAAGATGCGTGTCTCATTTTCCAGAATTACGTAAAGAGCTTTTTGACATGCCCGAAATTTATGTTAATTATTCAAATAATTGTATTAAGGGGCTAGAAAGTAAGACTAAAATTTGAGCCTGCGTGGCAATTTTCGTTGTAAATATTTTTCAACAATTGTATTCAAAATTATTCCNACAGTACCAATATCGATCATTGTTCCAAAAATTTCTGGTGTTAACCCGAAGATGTACCCATGTACGAGGTGCGATGTGAGTGTTAAATATTGAAGTTAACTGTCGTAGTAACCGTAGCAAGAAAAACTGAAAAAAAGCTACCGTATTCGTTTCTACATTCTCTGTAGGTAAAATATTCTGAGTATTTTGTAACCGGATGAATGAAATTAGTTATTAAATTTTGTGGACATGCAAATTTTAAATTCTTAAAGACACAATATAATAAAGACAACTTATATTTTTGTTCATGAGTGCTTTCCTCGTATTATGTATGAATTTTTAAATTATAATGTATTAATGCTTTGATATTGGGGCATGGTTCCTCTCTGTTAAAGATGCGTGTATCATTTTCCAGAATTACGNTATGTATGAATTTTTAAATTATAATGTATTAATGCTTTGATATTGGGGCATGGTTCCTCTCTGTTAAAGATGCGTGTATCATTTTCCAGAATTACGTAAAGAGCTTTTTGACATGCCCAAAATTTATGTTAATTATTCAAATAATTATATTAAGGGGCTAGAAACTAAGACTAAAATTTGAGCCTGCGTGGCAATTTTCGTTGTAAATATTTTTCAACAATTGTATTCAAAATTATTCCNTAAGACTAAAATTTGAGCCTGCGTGGCAATTTTCGTTGTAAATATTTTTCAACAATTGTATTCAAAATTATTCCAAGTGGAGGACTAGTAAGGAAATCCATTATTCAGAATAATGTACGCTTAAAACGTAATGAAGGTTAAGTAATGTCAAACTAAATACCTCTAATTCTACCTTATCATTTATATTTAAAGTATCTCGTGAGAAAGCGTGTTTGGTATATAAACACGATATGGCCTGCGCTCTGAAGGTTGACGCCCAGCTGCGCGATAGGATTTGAATCCAATCACCATTTTGAGCCAACAGATTAGTTGCGCGATAAGATTTAGATCCTATCAGCATAATTGCTGTTGCCAATTCTTCAATTTTTTTTCGGCATGTTATTTCGGGAGATCGTTTTGTGAGTCACAGCATACATATGCGTTAGGTTTTCCGACAGTTCTTTTTGTTTGCGTAATTTAACANCATACATATGCGTTAGGTTTTCCGACAGTTCTTTTTGTTTGCGTAATTTAACATATGAGTAAGACGCTTGAAGTTGGATGAGACAGGAGGGATAAGGCCATGGGCGGGTGGGATGCGGAATAAACAGGCGTATATGGACATTGACGGGAGGGATACGGACATGGACTGGAGTGATGCGGGCATTGATGGGAGGAATTTGTGCATTTACGGGAGGAATACGAGCGTGGACGGGAGGAATTCGGTCATGGACGAAAGTAAAGAATGCATGGACGGGAGGGATTCGGGCATGGACGAAAGGGATTCAGGGAAGGATGAGAGGAATGTGGGGATGGACGGGAGTGATGCGGCCTAGACGGGAGGCATGCGGGCATGGACTGGAGGGATGCGGGCATGGACGAAAAGGATGCGTGGATAAAGGAGAAGAATGCGGGCAAGGATGGGAGAGATGCGGGTATGGACGGGAGAGATGAGACAAATCCGGGGAGGAATGGGTGGGATTGTTTGAGGGACTGGAGGTGTGCTGGTGGCACATGGGAATATGGCAAAAACACATACGATCGGCGAATGATACCTAGGAGGCGAATCTTATCACGCAGCCTTTTATTCGTGTTAAGAAATTAGTCCATAGGTTCAGGGTGTTTTTAGTTTGAAAACGGCTGGAGTCTACATCTGGGTGGAAGTGACTCAAAGGTGAAAGTGCTCTATTAAAGTTACAGTTGACAGTCTAAAAATGATAGGATGAGAATCCTATCGTGCAGACTATACCGAGTTATAAAAAATTTTGGCATTCATTAGAATGCTTAAGAAAATTTGGTGTATTTTAAAGTAAACTGCTATGTTCTCCACCAACATGGAAAATTTTTAAACTTCATTACGGGAACATAGTTTATGCAAAGCTGCCATATATGCCACGCAACTCCGTCACAATTCAACGATTTGTCAAACATTGAAAAATCTGTGATTGAGCTAATTCCAAATTCTCTGACGTATGGTGTAAGCCTTTACACGCTTCGATCCATGTGTATGAGTTCTTGCTNGGAACATAGTTTATGCAAAGCTGCCATATATGCCACGCAACTCCGTCACAATTCAACGATTTGTCAAACATTGACAAATCTGTGATTGAGCTAATTCCAAATTCTCTGACGTATGGTGTAAGCCTTTACACGCTTCGATCCGTGTGTNGCCTTTACACGCTTCGATCCATGTGTATGAGTTCTTGCTATGAGTTTGTAACAGTTCCAAAATGGCAAATTAGAAATGAAGATGACAAGAGATTAGTAGCGTCAAGGGAGCTAGAAATCGAAAAAGCTCTTTGGAAGATTGCCCTCAGAGCTGATTATCCTAAGGCAGGTGGAAGCACTGCGCTTCGCAACTATGGATTATTTGCTGAAATTCTTGGAATTGACACCGATATCGTTCGTCGCCTCTACGAATTTGTTGTTTTCCTAGCCATTCAAAATTCAATTGATCCAGCTCGTTTCGCGTTCTTCTTTGAATCAACGGCTAAGTTGCACGTCAAGAAGTATCACTGGTTTCCAATGTCAGCATCACTAGACAAGCTGCTCATCCATGGAACACAAAAAATCGTACAAAGCGTTCTCCCAACGGAAATGTTAAGCTAAGAAGGATCGTAATCATCTAACAAGTACTATCGGAAAGTTAGAATTGATCATGCTTGAAAATTTAACCGCCCAGCAAACCTCAATGATGTCTTTTGCATGCACAAACCACCACACGACACCACTACTTTTTCATTACTTTTTTTAGAGCATCAGGATTTCAAACTTTCAAACATAATTTTTGGTCCAGATGAGACAATGAATACGATTCCAATGTAATCATCGGTAAAAAGAATTTAAAAAAATTTAAACTGAAAATTCTTCCACCTTGGTGTATGAAACAGATTGTGCGTGAGATGGGGGTGACCCACCACTTTGAGATTGAAACAGGGATTGTCATAAAAATTAGCCATAGCGACGTTCCACATTACCCACACCGGACATTGCTCTCACCATTAGAAGCTACACAGTCAATGTGAACAATCCTGTCTTCAATCTCAATACAACTCCAAAACTTGCCTAAGCAATCTTTCAGTACAGGTCATCTACTCCATCCTGGTCATTCGTTGCCAGGTATGGATGTTACTGTCTCAATTATGATCGCAGTAGAAGGGAAAAAATTTGGTTAAAAATTATAACACATGTACATGCCCTGGAGGGGAGGGTAGCTGGAAGGGGTTGCAACTTTGGACACTTATAAGTATAATATTTGATTACTTGTCACCTTTCAGCGAGTGATAGTAAGTATAAGAGAAATAAAAACTGGGTAAAATAGATCAACCAATCTAGAATGACTATTTGAGTGATTAAAATTCATTGTTTTTAAACGTTTTTAAAAATTTCTAAAAATTTCTAATTTTCATTTAAAATGTTTAGTTGGCAATTTTCTGGCATTGTTACGTATTCGAGCAATTTTGACTTTATTTCTGGATATGAAAAAACTTAAGAGTAAACGGCTGTAAATTTTGCATCACTTGGAATTTTTATAAAATAATTCACATTTTCTTGAAATGTATAGGTTGACTATGGACAACTAACTAAGCTTATTATTAATTCAATATTTAAGTGAACAATCAGTATTTGAGATTAATTCAATAGATGGGAAGATTAATGAAAGTACGAATCCAATCATACAACAGAATTAAATTTTTTGCAAATACAAAATTATTGGATGGCTTTTTAAGTTATCACAACAAGACATCATTCTGCATACATAACTGTAGAAGAATCACGAGGTTCAAAATGAAGTCATCAANACAACTAACTAAGCTTATTATTAATTCAATATTTAAGTGAACAATCAGTATTTGAGATTAATTCAATAGATGGAAAGATTAATGAAAGTACGAATCCAATCATACAACAGAATTAAATTTTTTGCAAATACAAAATTATTGGATGGCTTTTGAAGTTATCACAACAAGACATCATTCTGCATACATAACTGTAGAAGAATCACGAGGTTCAAAATGAAGTCATCAACGAATTTGGAGGTACCTTCATGCATGAAAACTAGTGTTGCCGCGATGCGACGTTTCGGGAACATTCTGCATGATTTATGTCGATGCGTTCACATGCGCATCTGCCTCACATTTTTTACAGAATAAACTAAATGTCGAGTGCCTGACGTCGCTTGCTCCACTCATTCCACTAAATGCAGTTATTTAGAAAATTGAAAATAATTCAATCAACAATCCCATACATGATTTTAATAAATTTACATATTTAATAAACAACGTTAAATTAACGTTGTGGATGCAGCAGGACAGACAGACAAACGTAGAAAAAAGGATTGTGGAATCGCTGCTTCTCTGGTCTCGGTTAATAATCACTGGTATATAATCCCAATGTATATAATATGGACAAATTCAATTAGTAAATCCAATTGACAATGATACTAAAAATGTAGAAAAGGAGATAATTTCAAAGACAAAATTCATTGTTAGATAATATTCAAACACATAGGAGATGAGTTTGGGAAGTTTTCCCACACACCCAGGAAAGATTCCACTAGCCATAGAAGCAAATTTAAATTCCCTTGAAGTAGGAATATCGTTTTTTCCGACGATAAACTTTTCTCCAAACAATGGAATTGGACCGTTTTTGTACAAATGAACAAAACGATGCACATAAAATTTGCTAGGAAAAATATTCCAGTAATATTACTAACCGCCTTCAGCACATTTAAAAAATACTTTTTGAGGCTGCACAATTACCGTTTTTCCATCTGTCCTGATGTATCCAGTATGCTAATCTGACGTAACTTGATGTAAGTACCTAGGAATCCGTATTTTCATGTATCAACATTTTTTTGTGCGTATTACATTTAATGCTCCCACGTATTTCTTTTTACGCCTTATAAAATCTATTTGTAGTATGAGTATAAATAACACTTAGAATATCAATTCTTATGATATTAAAAACATGTATCATTTAAACTTTATCGCGAAGGCTAGGTTTCGTAAACACGCTCCTAGAAAAAAAAATTTTTTTTCTCGAGCTACAAAATATTTAAGTTTTTGTGTCATTCTTAGGTGATTTGTTTAGCATTATGATGANTGTGCGTATTACATTTAATGCTCCCACGTATTTCTTTTTACGCCTTATAAAATCTATTTGTAGTATGAGTATAAATAACACTTAGAATATCACTTCTTATGATATTAAAAACATGTATCATTTAAACTTTATCGCGAAGGCTAGGTTTCGTAAACACGCTCCTAGAAAAAAAAATTTTTTTTGTCGAGCTACAAAATATTTAAGTTTTTGTGTCATTCTTAGGTGATTTGTTTAGCATTATGATAAATTGAATGTCTATATTTTCAATCAAACAACAGGCTGACTTCACCATCATTTCCGACCCTATGATTTTGTATGANAATTGAATGTCTATATTTTCAATCAAACAACAGGCTGACTTCACCATCATTTCCGACCCTATGATTTTGTATGATCACAATGTTTGTGTATTTACCAAACATGGTGTTTTTGATGCAAATCATAAACAAAAGCGTCAATGTTTGTTGTATGCACTTAAACGTGAATTTATTTTATTATTTATGGACATCAAATTCCCATAAGCAGGTTTAATTTAGATGGGAAATGTACATGCTAATTAGACTAATTATAACGTAATTATAACCTTAAATAAATTTTTAGTTAATCGATTAACTGAACTGTTTTACTCACTAATTCAAGAAATAGCCTTTTCGACATGTATAGAAACTGTTTAAGGTCCTCTTTTTTTTACTCATCGGAAATTAATTTCCAGTATTGAACATCTAACACGTTAATATATATCATGTACTCCATTATAGATAGTATAAGTTTATGAGATCAAATTGTTTACTTTTGACATCTTTAATTTTCACTATGTTATTACGTCTAAAATAGCATATTTGTGCTATTTATCTGTGTGCTTTCCAAGAAAAAGTTTTATCAATAATTGATACTAAACACATAAGACTCGAATTAGTAGTTGTAATGAATGTAATTATTCATTAAATTAACATTTTTGTATCTAAAATGATTCTTTTGACACCTAAATAAATTACATTCAATTCAATTCAATTCAATTCAAATTCGGAGGTTGTTGTGTAGAGGAATTGTAAAATTAACAATTTTGTTTTGTTGACAATATGAGTAAGAAAGTTATTTTTATGCCTTATAACTTATTAAAAATTATACTGTCTATTNTTCGGAGGTTGTTGTGTAGAGGAATTGTAAAATTAACATTTTTGTTTTGTTGACAATATGAGTAAGAAAGTTATTTTTATGCCTTATAACTTATTAAAAATTATACTGTCTATTCAGTTGTGCCAATTGTTGGCAATTTGGAGTGACAAATTTATAACATGGTGCGTACCAGAGTATGACGAAGAAATTAGAGATTCTGGTTCCTCCTACGCCTCTACCTTCCAACAACTTTAATTCTTGTTTTATAACACAGTGACTTTTAATAAGCGTTATGTATTTGTAATGTAATTTATTATTATATTTGAATACAAATACTACATAGACACCCTAGTTATTCACAAATGAACTTAATTGTGGTTCTTTATAGCCTTAAAACTGCTGTTGCATGTACTTAGTGATTCAGTATAAATTAATAGAAATTTTTTTCTCATTTTTTTTTCTCATTCACTTGGCATATAGAAATGAAATGAGAAAAAAATTCTGTTAGCTTATTCTGAATCACTAGGCATAAAGTAGTTAATTATTCTTCAACAAATTTTTGAGAAATGAAGCGGTGTGAATAACTTTACCTACTTTTGTGTGAACCTAGCCACTCTATAGAAAACGAAATCAACGAAATGCTCACACATGTGGCATAAATACAGAATATTCCCAAAAAGTTGGATGAAATCAAGTTGACCGCTTTCGGTAGACTATGTTTGTATTTATTAGCGAGTGACTCTCTTGTGAATTTCCCAAACGACATAGAGTGTAACACTTTTTCCCATTGTAGCACTATTCCAGAACTTATAAGGGTTTGAATCCTCTCATGAATCCACAAGAAACTTCCGGGAGGTTCTTCAATTTGGATGCCTTTATTTTCAACCATAAATGGCTCAACTCCTATGTAATATGGCCTATATCCGTATTTAGTAGGCCAGGTAAGGTATTGGTCCTTTACATTTGACTGCCAATCTAGTGCTGCTGTTTTGTTGCATTTAGAAATTTCCTCTCCTATTGTAACGTATGGATATTCTACAGGTAGAGTAAGTCTGCTTAACATAGAAGTATAAAATTTCATAATTTCCTTTCGGTCTCCATTCGAACCTAACAACACAGTTCTATAAAACTGAGAGGAATACCGAAGATGCAACGTAATGTTATCCCGGCTCATAGGAGAACCAGGTTCTTGAAATATTACGAACCTTGTAAATACGATTTCATCATTTGGTGGAAATAATTGATAGTTCAAATTAATCAGCTCCGGTGCATTGGATATTGTTTTCGGCTTTGAGGGGGCTACAATGTCTGTTGTAACAATTCCTCTGTAACCATTTGTCAATATTATTGCAACCGGGAAAAACGTTACAAGGAATATGTTAAGAAACCGACTACGTGATGTTTTGGTAGGATTTTCATTCTGATGACTCACATCTAGTAAGTATGACAGAACTAAAAATGTTGTACTTGAGCATTTAATGCTGGACCATGTTTGTGTGAACAAAAATATTGTTGATGAAAAGAAAAAAAATATAACCAAAATTGTCCATGTTTCCCATTGAAATGGCTTAATATAAGCCAGAAAGGAAAGAGGTCTAGATGTACCATCACATGTGATGAAATTGTAACCTTCAGACTTAAGCACGTAAAATGGCTTTGTTGCATCCAAAAGAAAGTTGTTGTGTATACGAACCACGTTGGTGTACTTTATGCCAAAGTTATCTTCAAAAATGTATAAGTGAAAGTACTCAAGGTTTGTAAGCTTCCGTTCTTTGTGCATACTTCCTATAACAAACACATTTTGACCTACCATATCTGCCAAGAGCTTTAAAATAATTCCTGAGATGCTGATTCGAATTGGGTTTCTGAAAGATAACTTGGCAAAAGGAAGGAAAACTCTTAGTAAATCGTGTTCCGTTCCACCGCCAAACAGCCACCATTCAATTCCAATTGAATTGCTTTGATTAATCCAGGCATTCCTGTGCACTAGTTCAAATACTTTTTGAGAATAATTTTCAAATAGTTTATAGTCTTGATCGAAGCTCATAGGAGGAAAGTCTCCCCAAATATGTGTCATTATCCTGAGAATCGTGGAATTTGGATTTTTGAAAATTATTTTACAAATGGTTGGGTAAAATTCCTTCTCCTTTAAGTGATTATAGAATGATATGGAATTCGATCCTTCTGTTGTTTCATCCGTATTGATATAAACGAAAAACAAGAAAGTGTGTTCAGCATAGTTCAACCGAAATTTAGGATGTATAACCCAAAAATTTGTAACCATTGTTCCGACTGATGTCCACATGACTCTATTGTGCTCATTTGGACCCAAGAAGAAGTGTGTAACACAATTGATGTTTCTAGTTAGTACCCTTGTTCTTGCGTATCCGCTTAATAATTGACTTAATGAAACAGGTTGAGATAAGCCTTCAAATAAATCTATTATATTATTATCCAAGACAACGATATGATGGTAACAGTTAATGAAGGCATCAAACGTTGTTCTCAAAACACTGCTTTTGTGTTCTGGATTCGGAATGTTGCCATGTACAATGCATAACAATAATACACAGGAAAATGTCACGGTAAGCAAAACTGAAATTGCCATTTCGAAATTTACACTATTGGGATGAAAAGCTAGAAATGTATGTTTTCATGTAATGTTTAATTTAGAAAATCGTAATTCTTGATGATTCAATATTAACTTGTTTAAATCATGGGCTTCTTTTTTAAAGTATAATTTGTTTTGCGTATCGGGGGATTAAGTGTATTTTAACTATTTAAGTTTTATGACGCGTTTCATTTGGAATATGCGATTGTTACATGTTATATTAAACGTCAGTAAAATAGTGTATATTTTGACAAAACTGATCCTATGTGAATATAGAAATTTTTAATATTTTAGCGCCGACAAACATCAATTAATAGTAATAAAACTTATCACATTTTTATGATCAATAGTTTTGTAAATAATTCCAAAATTTTGATTTTTAGATTTGCTGATCTAATTTTCAGAAGTTATAGTAAATTATAAAATATCTGTAGTTTGTCTCAGCAAATGGTGGATTATGTTGTCGGGCTTTTGATGGCTAAGAAAATAACAGTCTAGATCCAATGTGGGCACAAATTAGGAGGTGATTAGGTATCGGTTGATGGAGATAAACCATAAAAACAATGTATGTGTCAAACTTTAAAACTAGAAACTAACTCTTCCCATGGTTGTGTCATTTACATCCAGGTTCACCATCTGTGTGGTGGCACCTAAGAGTTATAGTGATAGGCGTTGGATGACCAACGCCATTCTAAATAAGCGTTTTTAGAAGGTTAAGTGGATTATCCCACTTTCTTCAAAACTCTACCACTTTTGGGTTTTTCCTCGTTTCTATTGGTTGGATGGACTCGTCGAAGTGGGGAAGTATTTTTCCAAACCGATCATGTTGGGAAAAAATGAATTGGAAGACAGTCTTCTTCATCCTATGCCGGCTTCTATTCTTTTTGGTGAGTTTTTTTAAAATTATGACTTTCGAAAGTTTTCTGTATAGTAAGGCATTTAGACCCTCTCAACTACAGGGTGTCTACAGTTTTTTAGTTATGGTGAAAGCAAGCTTTCACATTTTTTCAAAAATCTATGTTGTGGTGGAAAGGTTTTTACACCAAATTCGGTTTCCGCCACAACATAGGTTTTTTGGCGCGTAAAGTCATGAAATTCAAAATTGGTTCTGATTTAAATTTGTTAATTATTGTGAAAAAAAATAACGTTTGACCAGTGATACCCGTACTTCATCCCCACACTTCACATTTGGGCAAAACTTTCCCATTAACCGGCTAGACTATCCAATTTCGATTCGAACAAAATAAAATAATATTAGGGCATAATTAATTCGTATTAGTGTTCTCCATGACTCTCACTTTGGCCTGAGTCAGAGTAACTGACTCTGATTCTGAACTCCTGGAGTCGACTCTCGGAGTGATGATCAGAGGGCGGATATGTACTTTATAAAAAACAGCGATTTACTTACTTAAATACTTGCCAAAAAGCGACGAAATACTGATAAAAAAGTATAAAATAATTAACAATACTTAGTTATTTTTGGTAAGTATTTACAATTTTTTTAATTAATTCACTTATTGAAGCCTAANCTCGTATTGTTTGTTTTATTGGTCAAGGAATAATTAATTTAAACTCTTTATCGCTGCTCCAATACATAAGTCATAATTTTTATATAGTTTAAAGGATATTTTCATTAAATTTTTCCTGAAAAAAAAAGTTNATCGTATTGTTTGATTTATTGGTCAAGGAATAATTAATTTAAACTCTTTATCGCGGCTCCAATACATAAGTCATAATTTTTATATAGTTTAAAGGATATTTTCATTAAATTTTTCCTGAAAAAAAAAGTTGGTTTCTCCAGAAAGTATACCATTATTTGGCGTTCGTGTTAACCGACGTAAAAGCATGCCTTTATTACAACTGGGACCGCGAAAAAGCGTTTGTTGCAACTGAAGGTTCGGCTTAAGTCTTTGGGTCCCGACTGCACAATTTAGTCCAATTTATTTCGGTCCCTCGGAATTCGCCTTACCGAAAATTTAATGGACGCATAATTTAATTTTAAATATACTTCTTTGAACAAAACTGTCAACTTTTACGTTCTGCAGTTTATCATTTTGACTCATCGGCAAATTTAGAGCGAATATGAGGGAAATTATCCTCGAAAAACGATTAATACATCAAATTACTTGACAAAGTACTTTTTAATTACTTAATATTCAAAATTACTTTCGAAAGTACTTCCTAATGCCTAAAAACCAAAAATACTTAAAATACTTTTTTATTTCATTCATCCTCAAATTACATGAATCGGAAAGATACGAAGTTACAGAGGTGTAGATACAATATTTAGAAATTTAGAATTATCAAAATTCGAATTCTCAAGCGTACGAGGTTTCAAATATCTTCACTGAACAGTCTAAGTTTTGTTCTTTACCCTAAATTTAGAAGTTAATAGATGGAAGACATAAAATAAGAAGCAAAACCTTACGTGACCACTAAATTCTACCGTTCTGAGCTTAACATATGTACACAGGGTGTATCTATTGGCAAAACTCCACCGTTTACATCTTTCCGACAGTACCGCTGAAAAGCCTATATTTTCTTGTTTTTCCCTCGACAGTAGCAAACCAATAAAATTAAACTAAACAAATTTGGTCCGTATTAATAGATTTAAACTGAACTACTACTTCTATGTCAATTTTACTAGACCATGATTTAAATCAAGTGAATTCATCAAATTTTAACGTTTTGGATGCTTTTCTAATTATAAGTAGTGTACTAAATGGACTATGGAGAAAATTCTTTGTCCACTTTACTGCNTGGTTGACGTGATGCTTTTCTAATTATAAGTAGTGTACTAAATGGACTATGGAGAAAATTCTTTGTCCACTTTACTGCTTGAAGTGAAATAAATGAATTATTCACATTTAATTTCCATAATTAAAGACTCAAGGAGACTCATATTCTAATTCTACTGAGTATAATGAAATTCGCAGTTTCGTTTGTTCAATCGTCCTTGTAAAATACTGTTCTAGAAGTTCAATAACACTTTAAAATAATAACTGTTTTTTCTTTTATTAGTAGGATAGAGAAAAGGCTACTATTCCGCTTATTATAACTTTGATGGTAAAAACATTTTAAAGTTGTCGTAGTGTTGCTCCTACAAAATTTCACTTTGCAATTAGCGGTAAAAAATAGTAAATATGAGTAGTGAAAATATGGAAATAATTGCAGCTACACTGTGCACTTTCGTTCCTGTCACGTATATTCAAAGACATATTTACCGGAACATCGTGTGCTGTGGTAAACAGCTGTAAGGAAATTAAAAATAAATGGAAATATGAATATAATAAATTTAATGCTTATTGAGAAAACGAACATTATTTTAATCACCAGCTTTTCGACCTGTTTATGCTGGATGGATAGTGATGTCGCATAAACAATGACCAAATCTAGTTTTGTTTATAAACATTACTAATTCTTTTCTTCTCGCAGACATTTAAGAGTGAAATTTCCCCGCATGTAACCAACCAATGAACCAAGGTTGCTATGAGAAATTTACAAAAAGCGACTTTGATAAGGTTAGTCCGTAACTCCATTTAAAAAAAAAATTTTTTTTTCGAAGCTGGATGTCGGACCGACATCTAACTCCGTTCCTAAGGTTACAATTAAAATTTATTTTGCAATTCGAAAAAATGGTGAACTATGAATTGGGTACATAAATTATATTAGTGTTTGTCTTACCTTCTTTTTGAAATCTAAATATATTTGAAAGTTTATATAAATGTCTACTGATGAACACGAAACAAAATTTTGGAAAAATCAATAAATTTTGGAAGCTAAAAACCTGTTTAATTTTGGTGAAGTTTGTTGAGTTTCTTGTTTGGTTATTTTTTGTTAATTTAAAAACAAATGGAGTTATGGACTAACCTTATCAAAGTCACTTTTTGTAAATTTCTCACAGCAACCTTGCAATGAACCTAATTAAGTCTTGCCACATACTACTGGCCATTGAATGTTAGTATTTTGACAATCCACCAAACGATAACCATGAGTCGTTCGCCGCCATATTCCAACGATCTTTTAACTAAGATTAATAATTTTCCGTAACTCACTCTAGCAAATTTTTGAGCTAATCGAACCATCAACTGTAGAGAAGTTTAGAAATGAATATTTAGCGTGTACAATTTAAATATATGAAAAACAAGACCTAAGGTTAAAATGATAGTTAGGATCTGAACTGAGCCACGAGGAGGTTGCAACTAAACTTTATTAATAATAAGAGAGAGGACAAAACCAGAAAATAAACTGACACAAAGGGCTTATCGGCCCTTAAAATACAATTGAAAAGTAACCTATGTTTCATGCTACAAAGTACAGAATGAGTTATGTTCAAAGTGTAAGTTTGCAGTCACATTTCTTAGAACTTATGTTAATTTTAGTTCGTCCAAAGGTCAACTCGTGATTATGTCTCACATCCTCCCTTTAATCTCGAGTTGATTAGATATTTTCAAGTTCTATATTTTCCATTTGCAAGCCAGGTGGTGTTGGCATTGGGAGAACAGTCACATGTAGTTTTTGATTTCGAAAGCAGTATATGGTGATACCTATCATGGTGCCTATGAGGATGAAGAGGGCAGCGGTCATTGTCCAGGTCAAAGGGTGTTGCATCCAGTCCTCTTCTTTATGAATGCTCGGTGGCTCCTTCATGTCTGGGGTCACTAAAAATGTTGACAAATTCAGTTCCGGTTGTAGGTTCCAATTTGTTTTCATGGTAAAAAACGGGTCGATTGTCTCATGGTGATCGAAATGTACTTGGGATCCCACGAACTCGACGTTGTTGATGTAGAATCTTCCGGATAGCGACATCACGAAGACTTCATCAGGACAGGGGTGTGTTTTCCCGTTAATGGTCAGATTACTTCCAGCGCAGTAAACGTAGATGAGTCCAAAGTGAGGCTTGACTTGTACAAACTTCAACTCATCTAGAGGATGCTCTGGGAGACATTGGTCAATCGCAAAATATTTGGTGCCTGTTGGTAGCTCAGAATGGGGTGTGCAGCCGCTTGAGGGGAAAGAATCATGTCTTGATGAGAGTGCTCCTTAATATTGATGATGGTCAGACACTCCGAATCCTTCGAAATGATAGCGTTCTGTGGGCCATCTTTTTATGATTGAACAAGTCTAATTTCCCTTCTTGAGGCGAAGTTGGAATGGGTCAGCTTCCAACAACTGGAGTGTCTTGTTCAAGACAGGGACGTCGAAGTTAAGTTCAAGTTCAAGTTTATCTGTTGAGAGACGGCATTTTCTTGGCTTAACTAAGGACAGCGGGCATTCTTCTTCGCATGGAAGCGAGAAATTGAAATAGTCCATGAGGCCTGAATGAATCTTTCCATCTTTCCACAGGTGGTTAGTTTCCTGGACTATATGTTTAGCGAGCATAAGACGCGTTGTGATGTATGAGATAATGAAGGTGGACGTTACATGCTTGGCTTTTAATTCCTTGTAGTCTGACTCATGAATTTCCAGGTGATCAATCATCTTCTTATAGTCTGATTTTAAATTATTCAAAGCCAATCCCACCAGCTCAAGTCGTTTTTCCAACTCCTTTTGCTTCTTATCTTGTTCTGAGATTTCAGCCGTCAGAGTATTTNAATTATTCAAAGCCAAACCCACCAGCTCAAGTCGTTTTTCCAACTCCTTTTGCTTCTTATCTTGTTCTGAGATTTCAGCCGTCAGAGTATTTATTTTTCCCGTGTTCACTGCAGCCATTGAAACTCCAGCGACACCGAGTCCGACCGCGGCGACGATTGTAACTGCAATAAAGCCAAGGATTGTTATAATGATGATTCTCTTGAGTCTTGAAATGACTATGTTTTTATTTCCCGTCAGAGCGATTGGGGTCTGGTTCGGACACATCTTCTCGAGTTCGTTGAACATTTCTGTGTACATTTGTTGACACTTTGCCCTGACCTGACCAAAGAGCTCCGTATGAAACATCTTGACAGCTCACAAGTATTAACTAGTTTAATACTTAGATCCACACGGTAGTTCCCACGAGTAACGGGAGTCTTCATCCCACGCCATATGACTGGCTGGGCACGTTGGTAGATGTGGGTTGTCATTGTCCCGGACACAACTGTCAGCAACATGAGTAACAACAGTGGAAGACTGAGGTGACCTCTCCACTTGTGTTTCACCTTTACTTCAGGGGTGATATCCGTATTCGTTAAATCTTCTGCCTTTTGTATTTTTTCCATTTTCAAGAGTTCACGAATTTCATGGAATTTATTCTTTCCCAAAGGTTTTGTTAGGATGTCCGCCGCCTGTAAGTTGGTAGGAATGTATGTCACATCTAGCTTCTTTTCTTTGATCAAATTTCGTGAAAAATGAAATCGGATGTCTATGTGTTTCAAGCGTGCATGGTACTCTGGATTGTAGGTTAAGTTGATGGAACTTTGATTGTCGACATATAGAGTTGTTGGTTCTGTCTGGATACACCCAAGTTCTTCCGCGAAGCTTCTAAGCCAAACGGCCTCTTTGGCCCCAGTAGCAAGAGCGACATATTCTGCCTCAGTTGACGAGACTGCCACNCTTCTAAGCCAAACGGCCTCTTTGGCCCCAGTAGCAAGAGCGACATATTCTGCCTCAGTTGACGAGACTGCCACTATGCGTTGTTTTTGGCAGAACCAACTGATGAGTGATTGACCAAAGAAAAAGGCGATGCCGGTGGTTGATTTTCTGTCCAAGTGGTCGCCGGCGTAGTCTGAATCTGAGAATCCAACTACACGAGGATTTGAATTTGATTCGTACTTCAATCCCAATGTTGACGTACCTTTAAGGTAACGGACAATGCCCTTCGCCACTTTCCAGTGGGTCTTGTCGTAGCATGACAAAAATTGAGAGAGTTTCGACACGGCGTATGAGATATCCGCTCTTGTTGTCCTGGAAATGAAGAGTAAGGATCCAACAAGTTGTCTGAATGTTAGTTGTTCAACACAATTTTCTCCTGGAAACAAATTTAGACCTGTTTTCATTGGAACGGAGTAGGGCTTACATTCCGTCATGCTGAAATCTCTCAGGAGTTGCTGGATAAGGGCTGATTGGAAGAGGATGATCTTTCCACTTTCTTGGTCCCTCTGGAGTTGCATTCCCAGAAAGGTTGACGGATGGGTGACTTTAATTTCGAACCGTTTTCAGATTTGATGAATGATGGATATTACTACTTTATCCTCTGTAGATAAAATAAGCCCATCGTCGACATACAGCAACAGGATCACTCGTGACCCATTGAAATGACCATGGAATACACTGGGGTCACTCGCAGTTGGAATGATGTTAATTTCCGACTAGAATTCTGCAAAGGTGCTATTCCAGCAGCAGGGGGATTGTTTTAGCCCGTAAAGGCTTTTTTGGAGCAAACAAACTTGATTTTCTTTTTTTACTTGTACACCTTCTGCTACAGACATGTAAATTGTTTCCTCTAGGCTGCCATATAGAAACGTAGTCGTCACATCGAACTGTTTGATGTACAAATTTTGAGAAGCGGCCAAGGCGAGCACAAGTCTGATGGATTCGTATCTGCATACTGTTGCAAATGTCTCGGTGTAATCAGTTCCATACCGTTGTCTAAATCCCCGAATGACAAGCCTTGCTTTATGACGTTCTGGTTGCCCATCTTCCGACGTTTTCACCTTGAATAGCCAGCAACTGTCCAGAATATTGGCGTGATGAGGATTGCTTACAAGTTTCCATGTTTGGTTCCGCTCATGGCTAGTTAGTTCTTCTTTAATAGTAATTTTTCACTTATGAGCTTCCATCCCTGAAATAGCTTCTTGAAAATATTTTGGCGCTTCCGTCATGACCAGATGAGCCTGATACCTATCTGGAGAGTGGAGAGTGGAACGGTCTCGGAGAGTTTGCGTAGTTGGCTTGGGGGGCTTGGCTTTGTTAGAGAGCTTCAAAAGATTTTTTTTTGTTCCTTGACATGGAAGTCGGGCCTCATATGTGCCGTCAGCAGTTTTAACTAGATCAACAAGTTCCTTGGTTTTTCTCCACTTACATGGACATCAGGCGTAGTGGAAGCATCAGGAAGTTGGTTTGAGTCTTCATCATAAGATTCACTTGCATTCCCTATTTCTTCAGTTTCTGCGTCCGAAGTCACTTCGTCTTTCTTGGATTCATCTATTCCGTCTTCAGCTTCGTTCAATGCGTCATCAGATTTGGCCAATTTCCTGAGGGATACATCCTCCAATGCCTTAGCGAAGCTGACATTTTTTGCCATGCTGATGGTTCTGTGTTCTGGATCAAACAGCCTGTATTTTTGTGAATTTGAATCATATCCAACAAGGATCAGCTTCCTTGCTTTTGAGTCCCAAACGCAGCAGTGCTCTTTTGGAATCTGTGCCTATGCAGAACATCCAAAAACACGAAGATGTTGAAGGGTTGGTTTTCTTCCATATATTTGCTCATATGCTGTACATGTTGGACTCTGGCTATTGAGGAGTCTGTTGTGCATGTATATAGACGTGGCGACTGCTTCTCCCCAAAGTGATTCTGGAAGATTAGCATTTTTCATCATGGCGCGAGCTGTGTCTTTTACAGTTCGCATTTCTCGTCCAATCCTGCCGTTGGATTCAGGGCAGTATTTAGCCGTCGTTTGATGGACAATTCCCTTTCCTTTAAAAAAATTGTATAGCTCGTTATTCAGGAATTCTGTTCCGTTGACAGACTTGAACTTTTTAACTGAATTCCCTGTCTGTGTTTCTATAAACTTCTGACACTTCTGAAACTAGTGGCATCGTCCTTAAGAAGAAGAAAGTAGTTGGCTCATCCAAGGGAGGAGACGGGAATTTTTTCGCATAGATCAGCATGAATCTTTTCGACAGGTTTGGCAGTTGATTTTTCTCTTATAGGCGGAAATGGTTTCCTACTTTCTTTTCCCAAGTGGCATGCCTCGCATGAGAATATCCCTTCAAGTTCTTTAGGTGGGACTCCACTCACGGCTTGTCTCTTCACGGAGTCCTTGATATACTGCATGTGTATATGTGCTAATCTCTGGTGCCAGAGCTCGGGTCGAGAGGCCAAAGCAATTTGGGTTCTTTGTCTAAAATTCATAATGTACATCCGATCTCGGACAAAAGCTTCCGGTCTTCTTTCTCCACTCAACTCATAGTATATGGTTTCCTTGTCATTTCGCACAATTTGGTAGCCTTTTGAGGCCATGACCCCTTCAGAAAACAAGTTCACTGCCCCAGGGATCAATAGTACATCACTAATGGTACACAGTCTCCACTCACCCTGCATATATGCTTCTATCTGCACGGTCCCAACCCCTACAGCCTTTGCTTTATTGTGGGCTGTAAGGGAAACTGACCTGGGACTTTGGTACTGCCTATATTCAACAAACCACTCACTCCTGCCAGTGATGTGATGCTTAGCGCCAGAATCGCTTATCCACTGAAACTCAGACTTAAATGATTCGTCTGCACATATTCCACAAAGGCGCTGGCTAGGTTACCGTGTGATTGATGCGTTGATTTGTTTTGTGGAACAGAGTGTTGGGAACTACCTTGGGTGTCAAAAGTACGCTGATTCTGTTTTGGGGCCAGACATTCCGCATGCCAATGTCCCCTTTTCCCGCAGTTCCTACAGTTTGTTCGTTTTTTCAGTTCAGTGATGCGGGTATTTCCTCGATATACTTTCTTCTCATATGCCTTTATCGGATGCGTTTGTGGTGTCTTGAAACTTGACGCCGAACCCGACGTGCTGGAGTAAGCAGCCGATTTCCCTCCTTGTGTTTTTTCGTCCTTATTTGCTTGAAGTTTTTGTAGTTCTTCTTTGCGAAGGCAAGCCAAGAGCATCGTCATACTCTGAGATTCTTCAGGGACGCTGTCCCAAGCTTTCTTAAAGGCGTGGAATCGCTGTTCCGGTAGGGTAGAAACAATTTTTGTGATCACTGTGGTGTCGTCAATTACCACCCCCATTTCGTTTAAAGAACGTGCTAACTGTTCAATATCCATAAAAGCATCCAGTATAGACTGGCTTGTAGTTATCTTATAATTCAAAAAGGAAGTAAGGATATGTTGGCGATTTAACGTACTGGAGTCCGAATTTACATCTCGGAGGCGGTCAAACATTTCCTTAGAAGTTTTGCAGTTATAAATGTGATTGGTTTGAGCTCGATCAAGTGTAGGTACCATCATGACTTGTGCCTGGACATCTTTCTTTTCCCAAGCAGTCAATAACAAAGCATCCACTGGAGCAGGTGCACTACCACTTACAACATCCCATACGTCGTGAGCTTTCAGTATGAGAGTAATTTAGAGTTTCCAGCGTTGATAACTGGATTCGTCAAGAGTGACGACGCGACCATAGTCAATCTTTTTGCAAATTATTCTAACTGTCTAACTGAAAATTATAACTTTCACAGACTTTCACTTTTGATGATTTACCAGAAAGCTACAGCGCACTTTTGAAGCTACTGGGCTACCACGAGATTTATAATTACTGTGAACTTAAAATGATTTGTTCTATTGTTCGAATGATGAGGACTATGACCTCTTTACGAATTATCTGGTGGTTGCGACTAACTGTAGGATATGACCTCTTGACCTATCACCTAGTTGTGTAGTACTAGTTCACAAGGCCTTTAGCCACCGTTACCCCTCGGCAGAAACTTAACAACACTGCAATTGATTTCAACCTCCAAGGTGGAGGAGCTGTCCAGAAAGGTGGAAAGCCTCTCGATAGAAGGGATAGGCACTGGGAGTGATGTGTACTACAACAACTTCCGTAGTAGTGACCTAGTTTTAATGTTCGTGTAGCAACAGATTTTTGCGATTCAATGCGCTTATTTTGTATAAATTTAATGGCTTACAGTTTATTTGTTGAGATCCAATAGTCAGATTAAGTTCAAATTTCTCTGACCAATAAGCCACTGAGTAGCTTTTGTTGCGCTTGAAGAATATTCCACTATGTTCAAGAAGAAATCACACTTTCCTTTCTTCTTATTACTATGAACTTCCAAAAGACTATACATATTCACTTATAGAATGTCAGTTCCTTCTCCAAAAGAATGTTGAATTTATTCCACTAAGGCTAGGACTTATTCGATGTTGAATTTACCCTTATGTTGAGGTGAACTTCTTCGCTTCTTATTTTCTTGGAGAGAATTTCGATTCTATTGTAGGCACTTTTGATAAAGTAATTAAGAACTTTTTGTTTTGTCTTATTGAAAAAGAAAAGGACTAATGAAATATTTCCTGTGAATTGACAAACCAACGACTCTGCTAACAATGTTGCAAATAAACTAGTTATTATATTGAACTTCTAATTGCTTCTTTATGAAAAACAAGACCGAAGGTTAAAATGATAGTTAGGATCTGAACTGAGCCACGAGTAGGTTGCAACTAAACTTTATTAATAATAAGAGAGAGGATAAAACCAGAAAATAAACTGACACAAAGGGCTTATCGGCCCTTAAAATACAATTGAAAAGTAACCTGTTTCATGCTACAAAGTGCAGAATGAGTCATGTTCAAAGTGTAAGTTTGCAGTCACATTTCTTAGAACTTAGGTTAATTTTAGTTCGTCCAAAGGTCAACTCGTGATTATGTCTCACATAAATAAATATCTGATGTCAATTTATGGTGGGTGACACAGAGAAAGGTCCGGTGGAGTGAGGACTTCTANTCACATAAATAAATATCTGATGTCAATTTATGGTGGGTGACACAGAGAAAGGTCCGGTGGAGTGAGGACTTCTACGTAAACTTATTTACATACTCTGTATAATATAAAATGTCAATTGGTTTACCATATTCCAGAATAGTTGGCTGAGCTATATTATACCAAATTGCGCTCAATTTTACTTTGTATAAAACCTAAAAGAAAACTGATAGTGAATAGTAGTATGGCTTCTCTTTATCATTATGTTGCTTCGGTCTGAAAATAATTTACATCCTCATGGTATTATCCAACTGTAGCCTTAAATCTANCACATAAATAAATATCTGATGTCAATTTATGGTGGGTGACACAGAGAAAGGTCCGGTGGAGTGAGGACTTCTATGTAACCCTTATTTACATACTCTGTATAATATAAAATGTCAATTGGTTTACCATATTCCAGAATAGTTGGCTGAGCTAGATTATACCAAATTGCGCTCAATTTTACTTTGTATAAAACCTAAAAGAAAACTGATAGTGAATAGTAGTATGGCTTCTTTTTATCATTATGTTGCTTCGGTCTGAAAATAATTTACATCCTCATGGTATTATCCAACTGTAGCCTTAAATCTANTTTATCATTATGTTGCTTCGGTCTGAAAATAATTTACATCCTCATGGTATTATCCAACTGTAGCCTTAAATCTATTCTTTGCAAATTTGTTGACGCGAAATGAGTCAACTGTCTGATTTCCGATATAGTTTCAGTGGTTTGACAAGGTTTCTTTCCGATTGACCATTTCTATTCCAGCACCAGCTTGAAAATATTTTGGCTTTCCATGCTGTGGATTTGGCAAATTCCATTTACAGTTTGTCGTCAATTTTACCAATAAATTGAGAACAAATAAAAAATTTATGGTTTGTTCTGTGGAAGTCGTTTTTGATCCACTAGCCCATCTAGATACCCGACACCTCTTCCTCGTCTATCCAAGTCCTTCTGCCTCTAGCAAAACAGGACAAAAAGAAAACAGTATAGAATGTTAACATAAAAGTATCAAAAAAAAAAGACCATGGAAGTCCTAAATTTAACCTGCTGGTTTACACCTGCAGGGATACGACTTACGTATTAAATACCCGTAATGAAACTAATAATGTTCAACTAGTTCAAACGAGTTTAACCAACCATAATCAAGCAATACAAATAATACAAAACCAAATGTCTCCAATGCGGATAGCATTCAAAAAGTATTTGCAATTAATCCAAAAGCAATTGGAATTAGCAACAAGCTAATTTGTTTTAACAAATGCAATTTTTCGTGACTAATCAAACACACACAAATGCAGTTGTCGAATCCTTTATACACCCAACCACAAATAAAATACCCACTTCAGGTACAGAATAGCTCACAAACTCCAATTGCTAAGATTAACTTGTTGGTTAACACCATTCAATACATCAAATATATCGTTCACTTCTCCGGTTTCGGATTCTAGATTGAAACCAAAACAGTAATCTTGAACGGTTTAACTTGCACAAGTAGAAAGATAATTCTTACACTAGATCAATCTGCCCACCTCTGGTGGAGGTGGTGTGACTTTTTCTCATTGCAAAAATTTTTGCATTTTATTGGCTGTGTACTGGATTCTCTATCACTGGGGACTGGTGATCAATTACAGGTGCTGTATAGTGAGCAGTTTCTGAACACTTAACACTTTGGAGTAGACTTGGATAACGANAGATCAATCTGCCCACCTCTGGTGGAGGTGGTGTGACTTTTTCTCATTGCAAAAATTTTTGCATTTGGTGATCAATTACAGGTGCTGTATAGTGAGCAGTTTCTGAACACTTAACACTTTGGAGTAGACTTGGATAACGAAGTATCTTACTAATTGAATTGAAATCAAAAAGACAGATTTTANGAAGTATCTTACTAATTGAATTGAAATCAAAAAGACAGATTTTAGACTATAAAAATTCACAAACTTTAAAATTACCTCTAATACAGTCTATAACAAGACATCAACGGATTCTAGAATGACTATACAATCAACTGATGGCTACAAATTTGGCCAAGGAGTGAATTGATTGGTAAAGAAATTTGGAGGTGATCACTGCCTTCTTTGTACAGTGGTCAAATTAGGTACATGACGTTCCAAGTATAAATAAATCACATCCAACAGATTAAAATTTTAAATCAAAGCGAGATGGAGAAACAGACTGAACCTTTGGGAATAAAATTATTAAACTCAAAAAATTTCTGTAATTCATGCGATAAACAAATCAAAACTAAAGAACACTTCTGGAAATGCTCAAACTGCGGGAAATTGTTTCACCGTAAACTATGTACTCTGAAAACCACAAATGGAATATTCTGGAATTCGCGACTAGCTTGGAAATGCAGTGTATGCTCCCAGACTGCTGAAAATGAAATTAAAAATTCAAGTCAAGAGAATTCAGATCCGGAAATTGGTACTGGTATTGATAACGAATCTGGACAATTTACAGCAGAAACTATTGGACAGAAGTCAAGAATTAAATCTACTCTCAAAATTAAACATAAATATAAATAGTATAAGATCCAAAGTAGACGTAATTAAGCTCACACTTTGTGAATATAATTTCAATGTACTTGCCCTTACTGAAACTAAATTGAACGTACATGATATTGACGATAGTTTACAACTAAACGGGTTTCATCTAGTAAAAGTTGACTCGCCAACAAAAACACGGCGGAGGTGTAATACTCTACATAGATGAAACTTGCTCTTATGATATAATAAATTTTACTGAGATTAATCAATTCACAAAATTAAAAATCTCGGTCGAAGTAGTGATAAGTTTAATCAAACCGAAATTTCAAAAGAAGGTTTTAATAGTAACGCTCTGTAAACCACCACATGTAACGAATCTAAACGAATTTTTGAGCTCTTTAGAGATGTTAGTTAGTATTCTATGTCTCACATAAAAATAGAGATGATAATTTTCGGAGATTTTAATATTGATCTACTGACTAATAGTACGACAAAATTCAAAATATTGAATATTATGAAACAATATAACCTTACTCAATTAATTAAAAAACCTACTCGTAACTTGGATAATAGGAGTTTTCTACTAGATCATTTATATGCTCGATATCAAAGTAAATTTAAAACTTTTGGGATCATTGAAATAAGTTTATCAGATCATGACTTAATATACAGTATAAGGACAACTCCTATAATAAAAACACCTCAAGCTGATTTTACATCTAAAACAAAAATAATAGAGGTTAGACACTGAAAAAAAGTTGATTGGGACATTGTAGCAAGTACTTTAAAGAATATAGACTGGAATTTATTGGATTTAATGAGTTTACCGGATGCTTTAACACATTTCACAAACACAATCATGAAGATAGTTGATGTAGCCCCACTTAAAAAACTACAAGTTAGACAAACACTTAATCCTTGGATAAACCAAGAAATTCTCAAGATAAGAAAGGAAAGAAATCAGGCATATAAAATTTATCTCAAAAATAGAAAATTATTGAACAAAAATGCATATAAAAAACTTAAGAAAAGGGTTACCAATTTAATTAAATGTACTACGAATAGCTATTTTAAAGATAATTTTGAAAGCTATAAAGATGACACTAAGAAGATCTGANTAATTAAATGTACTACGAATAGCTATTTTAAAGATAATTTTGAAAGCTATAAAGATGACACTAAGAAGATCTGGAAAATTATGAACAGATTGACAAACTAGAAAACAGATGCTTTTTATCATCGAGGAAGAAGGAAGGCAAAGTCTGCGAATATAATGAAGAAATAAGCGATATTTTTGCTGAACTCTATACCAAAANGAGGAAGAAGGAAGGCAAAGTCTGCGAATATAATGAAGAAATAAGCGATATTTTTGCTGAACTCTATACCAAAAACGATACTATTTACAAAAGTAATATAACAAAGACTACAAAAGTTAAAAACATATCTCTAATAATAAATGAAATGATGGTTAAAGAGGCGGTCTTCAAAACAAAAGGAGGTTTATGCGATAAAAATGATATACCTATAATATTCATTAAAGGTATGATTGACTTATTAGCTTACCACTGAGTAAGATAATTCAAAAAATTGTTATTTCTGAGACATATTCACAACAATGCAAGACAGCAGTAGCCACTATGATTTATAAAAAGAAAGGTAAAATGGATCAACCTTCAAGTTACAGGCCAATTTTGAATACTATATTTGTAAGTAAGGTATTTGAAAGAGTGCTAAAAAGTAAGCTTACTCAACATCTTAAACAAAATAACCTATTAAATGAATCCCAGCATTNATTTGAAAGAGTGCTAAAAAGTAAGCTTACTCAACATCTTAAACAAAATAACCTATTAAATGAATCCCAGCATGCCTTTAGAGAAGAGAGATCATTCTATACTGCTATAAAAGTATTAACTAGTTTTATCTACAAAAACTTAGACAAAAAGAATAGTAAAGTTCCAATGTTTGTTGTTGACTTTAAAAAAGCATAAAGTTGACTCAGTAAATTATGATTATTGATTGGAGTTACGAACCCAGGNTTTGTTGTTGACTTTAAAAAAGCATAAAGTTGACTCAGTAAATTATGATTATTGATTGGAGTTACGAACCCAGGAATTCAACATAGATTCAACATATGTTGCACTTCTGGAGTCATACCTAAAAGGGTGAAAAGTCAAGTTTAAAATTAATGATCAGCTTTGGAGTGAATACACCGTTTAAAATGGAGTACCTCAAGGCTCAATTCTAGGTCCATTGCTTTTCACGTTATTTGTCAACAACTGACAGAAAATATTTGTTAGTATTAATATTAAAATAATTTTATATGCAGATGATCTTGCAATATATTCATATGAGGAAGATATAACGGTGTCAATGCAAAACATAAAAAAAAAGGATTAGAATTATTAGATAACTGGTGCAAAAAAGTAGGCCTAGAAATGAATTATGACAAAACAGAATACATAGTGTTCAAAAAAGGAAAAGGTCAAGATAATGACCTTTCCTCAATCAATAAAATTTCACGATTAGGAAATCAAAAAAAGTGAAAACCTACAAATATTTAGGAGTCATTCTTGAAGAAACTTTAAATAAAATAATTTCTAATACATTTGTTCTATCACAAGTCAACTTCTGTTATAGNGTCATTCTTGAAGAAACTTTAAATAAAATAATTTCTAATACATTTGTTCTATCACAAGTCAACTTCTGTTATAGCATTTTGGCAGACTCAAATAGCAAAACGCTAGGTACTCAAAAAAGATCAATAAAAGTCTAGCTCAATTTAGTTACCCGGTTATGACTAAGAAGAATTTTAATAAGAAATAGTACATCAACTCAAGATATTATNTAGCTCAATTTAGTTACCCGGTTATGACTAAGAAGAATTTTAATAAGAAATAGTACATCAACTCAAGATATTATAATATGACAAGTTCGAATTATTTTACACTTTATGACGACTTTAATATACTAAGTATAACTGAAAGGGTTAATTATACAACATTAATTGAAACGTTTAAAATAATTAATTATTCTGATGTTAAGGAACTCAATGAATACTTTGAAAATAGAAAACACTCTAGAGACTCAAAACTCGAGAAGATGCTTGTAGTCCCTACACTAAGAACAAAATTTTCATTTAAAGCGTTCTATGTACGGATATTATCACTATGAAACAAATTCGTATTAGTAAACAAAATTAAAGGTCAACTATCTTTAAATAAATTTAAAGAAAAGGTAAAAGAATGGGTTAAAGAATCTAGGATAGATATTTACGTTTAAGACAACAACCATAAAACGGTTGATGTTAACTGTAAACTTAAGTGAGTTCAATTGTCAAAAATTATGATGAGTGCTACAAAAAAAAACACTCTTAATTTTAATTAATTAGCTAGGCATGTTGCAAGCGTGTCTGATCAAATAACATTGTAAAAATGATGACCTTGACACAAAAAAAATATAGTAGAGATCAATTTTGATACCTAGTAAATACTATTTTTCCAGGTTATTTTATTTAATTTTTTTTTCATGATTTTATTTGGAGACCAGTACAAAGATAACTTGAGAAAACTCAAATTTCAATCCACATAAAAATTCTCCACTAATAGGCACTACCACCAAATAAAATTCTCAATTAAATCTTCAATAACTTGAGCAGTCCATAATTTGTGAAAATATCTGGCATGCAATCAATCAATAAGTTTTTTTAACGTTGGCTNAATAACTTGAGCAGTCCATAATTTGTGAAAATATCTGGCATGCAATCAATCAATAAGTTTTTTTAACGTTGGCTATTGCGCTATTAATGAAATTACGCGCATAAGTAAATTTAAATAAAATAATATTATGAGTGTTAAAATTACTGAAAAGTGATAATTAAAATGTGAAGCATGGATCGGTGGCAGCTTCTGTAACGTCCTTGATAAATTGAACTGGAACCATTGGCAATCCTTGAAAGTAATTCAGACGAATGTGAGATATACCGGTACATTCCCAAATAGCATGGAAGAAAGAAAGTTCTCCACAGTATTTGCATTGCTTCTCCTCAAAATGTCCCAAGTTAAACTATTTCCCATTATTGTAGACAGAGTTAGAATTTAGCCGAATTTGTATGATGCATGTCGCTATCGGAGAAGAAAGTTTGTTGAATAGAAATGGTTCGGGGATTTCAAAGAATTTTATTTGATGATAGTGTGGAATAGTGAAGGATTGATGTGCGAATTTGAAGTCAAGTTTTCTCAAGCACCCAACGAGTAAAAATTTCTGGACAAATTTTACCAATTTCGCTAATCCTATTTCATATAAACGTTGTATATCTATAGATTTCAGCCTACTTTCCAACTGCAAACACCAACTGTATTTTTTGAATGGATGTCTATACGAGGTTTTTCGAAGTTCTATATAAGCATTAGAGGAAGGTTCGAATCGTTAGCTGACAAAAGTTTTAACAATAGAGAAATAGTAAACCTGAATTACATTAAAGCTTAATGGAAGGCAGACTGTCTCTACGCGAACAAAATATCGGGAGGTGCTGAAAGGAAGGTGGAGGAGTCTTTTAAAGTGTTGCTGTAGAACCCTTTCTATTTCATTTGTATGTTGTCATTCCCACACCCCTGAGCCGTAAAAGGTAGTTGATTTGACAATGAAATTTAATAGAAATTTCGAGGTTTACAAGTCGAGGGTTTTCATCCTGCCTAGAGTACGAAATACAGTGTTTTGCGCGGTAAGAGAAAAAAGTTAGCAGTGAGATTCATCTTCTGTTGGAAGAGATCTCGTTGCACGTAATCAATTCTTGAATTTTTGTAAAAACAATTTTGCAAAAAATTCGACTCCTTATTTGAACGCTATTGAACTGTATTTATTCAGATAACACGTACTAAATGCTGAGTAAATTATCAAATAATTGCGAATACACTTTCGCGCAATGTTCTTTACTAAGAGAACGTCTGTTGATAGTTAAGAGAACGCTGATAGATGATTTGTAAAATTTTTTTTTATTTCTTACATTGCTTAAACTTACTGCATATTAGAATTTATAATTAATACTACTTAATTACAAACGAATAATTATCTTTGCTTTTCATCATGTATCTAATAATTAAGTTTTAAATGTAGTATATAGTGTTATTAATTGTGGAAGAAAAAAACCTCACTTTAGCACCAAGCCTTGAACCCTACCTACCCCGTTGCATTTCAATCTCCACACCACCTAGCTAAACCAACCTACCTACAATAATTGATACTAAAAATACATGCCTATTAAGATTCATTGTTTTGAAGTTATATTGTTATACAAATTTTTAAAGTTTTCATCGCAGGAGGGCCCAAGCGGCCATTCTAAAACCATATCATTCTTAACCGGAATATTCTACAGATGAAAAGCCGTGATCTGAAAAAAATGAGTGTCAACTCACGCCTGTTCCATATTTAGTCTCACACTCAATTCATCATCTCTGAGACATACATGGGCAGGCTTGGTTCGCGAGGGCCTGAGAGTACGAGTGCAGGAGGGTAGGACGGCAGTCAACATGCCAAAGTTTGATCTCAGCATTACATAATGGCGCATCGTCACAAAACATATGTTTTGATTAGACATAAGCTAATGCAAAACAATGGAACAAAGCAGAGAAGCAGATAGTGTTCAGCAGGTTCTCTGTTGAGTGAGGAGAAGATTCACAGGGGCCATACTCCATTCTTCCTTTTTTTTCAAACTCATCATCTCTCAGCATTATAAAATCGCGTCTCGTGACTAAAAATATATGTTTCGAACACATCCGCGAATGGNGAGAAGATTCACAGGGGCCATACTCCATTCTTCCTTTTTTTTCCAACTCATCATCTCTCAGCATTATAAAATCGCGTCTCGTGACTAAAAATATATGTTTCGAACACATCCGCGAATGGTTCCTAGGATATATAGAATGGATAAAAATATCTAAAACCTCAGATCGCGATTGAAAAAACTCTCGTCGCGAAATTATGTGAAGACCTTTGTTTCATTCGCGAATACCAAATCCGTCAGCGCGTAAATAAACATCGTTGTCGCGTTTACCTATGTGCATATAGTCTTAAGTTTTTGTCAAGGTCGATATCATTAGAAAGTTTTAACACAGTTTTTTATAAGACAACTTAGTAAACATTATTACTAAAATTCAACAATAATATCCATATTCCGGAGAACAAAGCAACAAGTCTGGATCAGACATAAACATTGCGTGAGAGATAGATATTTTCACCTCTCCCTCTCTACTCTTTTAGTTTAACTTTCTTCTTTCTTATTGTTTGTTAACGAAGTCAAAAGGGGTATAATTTTTTAATTAAAATGCTTTGGTTGTTAAGCAATGCATATTCTTATTTTTAACAACTGTAATCGAAATTTAATAAAAGCAGTTTCAAAGCCAAAATATAAATATAACATAAAACAATTTTTAAGGGAGCAATCTGAGAGCTAGCTCCTAAGGCAGCCAGTGCATGTGGATCTTGAGCTAGCTCACATTTTCTAGGAGACAGAGTCAGTGTCTCTTGAACCAACTAGATCTGGCTCCCTGGAATTTTGGAGCAGTAGAGAACACTGCTTTTGGTAAATGTCCTTTTGATGAAGAAAGCAGACAAGGTTGTTTTTTCTGGTTATAGGCTACACAATTTGAGAAATACATTGAAAAGTAGGATACGAATTTGTAAAAATGAAGTCTACCAGTAATGTATAAAATGTTATAATTTTTTGAAAATTGAATGTTTGGATGTCTTTTTTTGAAACGTCCAACTCTTAGCACATCGTCTCAAAATACGTCAAAAAATTTCAATTTTCAAAAAATCATAACTTTTATTCTAATCAGAGATGGGAGCATGACCCANCAGCCAGTGCATGTGGATCTTGAGCTAGCTCACATTTTCTAGGAGACAGAGTCAGTGTCTCTTGAACCAACTAAATCTGGCTCCCTGGAATTTGGGAGCAGTAGAGAACACTGCTTTTGGTAAATGTCCTTTTGATGAAGAAAGCAGACAAGGTTGTTTTTTCTGGTTATACGCTACACAATTTGAGAAATACATTGAAAAGTAGGATGCGAATTTGTAAAAATGAAGTCTACCAGTAATGTATAAAATGTTATAATTTTTTGAAAATTGAATGTTTGGATGTCTTTTTTTGAAACGTCCATCTCTTAGCACATCGTCCCAAAATACGTCAAAAAATTTCAATTTTCAAAAAATCATAACTTTTATTCTAATCAGAGATGGGAGCATGACCCANTGGTATTGGTCGGGATTTCAGCAAGTTATACGTGAATCGACCAGAAATTTCATGCAGATTAGGAGTCTGACATCAATCATTGGATGTCAACAACCTAAAAATATGTAACAACCTAATTAACCTAAAGAGAAACTAGTGAGCTAACAACCTAAACCTAAAGAAAGCTTAACATCCTATACCTAAAGAAAACCNTGGTATTGGTCGGGATTTCAGCAAGTTATACGTGAATCGACCAGAAATTTCATGCAGATTAGGAGTCTGACATTAATCATTGGATGTCAACAACCTAAAAATATGTAACAACCTAACTAACCTAAAGAGAAACTAGTGAGCTAACAACCTAAACCTAAAGAAAGCTTAACATCCTATACCTAAAGAAAACCTAACCTAAACCTAAACGAAAACTAACAAATTAAATCTAAAGAAAATCTAACAAGCTAAACCTAAAAAACCTAACAACCTAATTCCAAAGAAAATTTTAAGAAATTGTATCCTCTACATCTCATTGCTTATAAATATTTAAATAATATAAATGATAAAAATTTTAAAAGAAATTGANCGAAAACTAACAAATTAAATCTAAAGAAAATCTAACAACCTAAACCTAAAAAACCTAACAACCTAATTCCAAAGAAAATTTTAAATTGTATCCTCTACATCTCATTGCTTATAAATATTTAAATAATATAAATGATAAAAATTTTAAAAGAAATTGAAAAAATATCCTTTTTTGTTTAAATCGTCTTCTAAAAGATAAATCGTTGTCTTTAATCTGTCTAAATCGGTGCAAAAGAAAAGACAAAATCAACTTGTCCGTTGCTGTCATTTGCTCAAACCATTTCGGACTTTTCTGTTTTGAAGTAGACAAAATTCAACACTTATGACATGGATTGAATGTTTGAATTACATTTTCCAGCCTGAATATTGTAAAAATCGTGCGGAAATTTTAAAAATTATTGCGGGAAAGCTTAATAAGACAAAAAATTAGAATCAAACTTTTAAATGCAGAGAAAATTAAATGTCAACGAAAGGACTTTCAGCAAGTCTAAAATTAAAATAAAGGCTAACAATTTGTGAAATACATAATATTGTTGTGAAAAATTACTCAATTGTTTGTACACATTTGCGCGTCAAAATAAAATGCATATCTGATTTTAAAATTGAAGTTAAAACAGTCTAAAGTCATCTAAAGTATGAATAAGGCATGTTGTTGAGTTGTGAACTTTGAGAGCTTACATAACAGTGACGTCACTTCTACTTGAGAGAAAGAGAATTTGAGAAGAGATTGCATACCGCCATTCCCTATCTTNGTGACGTCACTTCTACTTGAGAGAAAGAGAATTTGAGAAGAGATTGCATACCGCCATTCCCTATCTTAAGTTCTCTGAGCATGACCTGTGTTTTTGAAAAGCACGACAGGCACGGCATGACTTAGTGCCTTGTTTTGGGGAATTTCGATCTGAACTGCTTCGTGACGTACGTGTTCTAAATGCAGCCGTGCCGTGCTTTTAATGATTTTTTGAAACGGAACAAGCACGGAACACATTTAAGAATTTAGAAGAAATTTTAATGTGTGAAATGAGAGNATGATTTTTTGAAACGGAACAAGCACGGAACACATTTAAGAATTTAGAAGAAATTTTAATGTGTGAAATGAGATAACATTTTTTAGCGCCAATTTCAAATTCAAATCTTTGAATTTGTTTTGAGAAGTCAAATGAAATATAATATTGAAAATAAATATGATTGATTGTTGTTGGAAGTGTGGGAGTTTGGGGCAACATCATCAAGAATGTACAAAAATTGTGACTCCACAGTTGCAGTTTCTAATTAGCAAACTTTGCAAAAGAAAGCAAGTGCACATTGAGTGCAGAAATGAGCCAATTCAGCACTTCAAACATCTGAAAAACTTTCCCATAATTCATTGGGGGTTCCCACCATCGTTACAAATATCATCATTACATTTTTTATTAACAATTTACTACGGTTTTGGTTGGCTTTAATAAATTACTGAGAATATTCTCATCATTGCAAAAAATTTGCCTTTTTTCGTGTTTTCCTGCCGTGTCGTGTTTTCATTTCGAGTTTCCTGTCTATGCTTTTTAAAATAACAAATTTCGTGGTTCGTGCCGTGCGTGCTTTTGATTAGGTAAGGCCGTGTGTGCCGTGTTTTCTAAAAGATGATCCTGCTCTCATCTCTGATTCTAATCCTTGATTTTTTTTACTTTGTTCCACTAGTTTTGGATTATTTTTTCAAAAATGTTAATAGATTTTTCGAAAATAATTTCAGTAAAAATTTCACTTGTCCATTAATATAAAGGCAGTTGCTTTTCACACCAAAGAGCATGGGATCTAAAGTATCTCCCAACCCCTTTATAATTGTAGATTGACTGTATTATACTTAAAGTCATTATAGGTGAGGTCCACTGTAGTTTATGACAAATCTCAAGAAGAAGTTCTTGTTATTGATTGATGTGATAATGAAACTAAACTTGCGTCATGTTGAATCCCTCTTACGAGCAGTATAAAAAATCACTCGTAACTGGATTTTCCAAAAGATTACCTAAATACTTAAGAAACACATAATTTAACCTAATTTTGAAATAAAACTAATAAAAATTGAGTAGCAGGAAAAAAAAATTGTCCCCATTGCCCAAGTTTAAAAAATTACATCAGAAATCAAATATGACGGTTTTTGGATTGATATTATGTAGTTCTTCCAATCATAAATAACTGTCAATAAATAATAAGGTTGGTAAGGCTGAAAATATTTTGTGCTAGGCAAATGTTTTCATAAACAAAATTTTGTCAATAAAATTAAAACTTTTCTTCATTTTTAATACATCCTTTAATTTAAAAAGGAATGGTGATGGTAAAGATAATTGTAAGAATTCATTCATTCTCACACAAATATATTTTTGTAGAAAAAAGGAGCAAAAGGTGGTATTAATTGATTGTAATTCCCATTGGTTGGATAATTCGACCAAACCAGTATGATTGTATGGTTAGGGACATTTGAATANAACTTTTCTTCATTTTTAATACATCCTTTAATTTAAAAAGGAATGGTGATGGTAAAGATAATTGTAAGAATTCTCACACAAATATATTTTTGTAGAAAAAAGGAGCAAAAGGTGGTATGAATTGATTGTAATTCCCATTGGTTGGATAATTCGACCAAACCAGTATGATTGTATGGTTAGGGACATTTGAATANAATTGATTGTAATTCCCATTGGTTGGATAATTCGACCAAACCAGTATGATTGTATGGTTAGGGACATTTGAATAAGTTAAACTTCCTTACAAAAAGTTTACATAATGTATTATACCCATAAATGTTAAGGAAATGCCCTTTCTACCCACACTTTCTATTCCTTAGGTATCAAAACATAACTCTTACAAATCTAGAACATCATTTAGAATTCTTGAGTATCTAAAGGGAAGTTTCAAAATTTTGAGGAGTGTTGGAAGAGCGGGTTTCTCCAGGGGGTTAAAAAGGAGACGCAAGTCCCAACTTTTCACCATACTTTCTCCAGATACAGAACCTAAAACATCTCTCCCGTCAAACCCAACAAGAAAAAAAAATATATTTTTTTTTGGAAATTTTTGTTGTTTTTTTTTTGCCTAGAAGTATCACACTACCGGACACATCACGTAAGGACACCTAATCTAATTCACATCCACTCTTTTTTTGTTAGGGAATAATTAGAATGTAATTGGACAGAAGAGAGACATAGAAGAATTATACTGTCAAGTCTTGCATGATAAATATAAGTTAGATGCTTTCTCCGGAAATATGACAAACTACCATTTCTCCATAATCAAAATTTACTCTACTCTTTGGTAATTCGTAAAGAGAAAGTAGACATAAAAACCTCTTATACTCTCACCGGAAGAGTTATTGAAGAAAGTGGTATGCATACAGGTGGAAGAAAAAAACTACCTTTTCCGCAACAAAAAATTCTCGAGGGTTGAAATTTCTGTCTTTTTTTTAGAACTTTCAGTTGGAGAAAGTGAGATGAAGCAACAGGCGAGTAGAAGTGGAAGAAGCACTATTATTTCACAAAAAATGCTCTCTACCTTAGGAGTCTTAGTCATTGCTCTTCTATCTCTTACATATATTCCACTTTCAGAGGGTAAGTATCAAATTATTAAACATAAGGTAAAAATTTTTTTAAAGTAAAGTATAAAATTTATTTCACTTTTATGATTAGTTGTACTATGGTTGAATAGTTAACCGTTGGTTAATAGACAAACTAGTTTTATAGCCAATTTAACCATAGTTAGTTAGTTAATCGTTCGTTAAATGACCAAGTAGTTCCAACTTTAAACTAAATTATTACAATGATCGCTCGATCTAACGATTTGGGTATGAAACCAATCGTCCTGTATCCCGCGACCAATTAATCAGTGATTAAAGTTAATTTTTTCAATTCAAATATATTTTTTGATTAAATATTTTTTACAGCCGGTTACGAAGAACCGACTATGGATGTACGGGTCATTATGACCATTTCAACCATGTCAACTTAGTTAACCGTTGGTTAAATGTCCAATTAGTCCCAGATTCAAAATTAATTATCTCGATGATTGTTCGATCTAGCGTGTTGGTAGTGATTACAAGTGTCAAATATCCTTCTGCCAATTAATAAGCGATTAAATTAAATTTTTCAATTTTCTTCAATTAAACTATAATCAATATAATTAAAGGTTTTTTAGCTACCTATTACATCAGCTATAAGGGTGTAATTAACCATTAATTCAATGCTGAATGTAAAGTGATACTTAAGTTTTAAAACTTAGAAAATTTTAGGACAAAAATTTAGGCAGCTTAAAAGGCAAACCTAATGTCATGGTATTCATAGAGAAAAATACGATATTCATAAAGGAAAAAAATTTAAGTAGAGAGCGGTAGATGTGATGACTGTTTTCTCTCTGCCAATGAGCTTGTAGTGAATAAAAGTTGAGAACCAATCGCTTTGCTAGCTAACTCATGAAGGCTTCAATGATCTATTAAGTTTGGCCTTTTTCGGATTATTACTTCAATATAATTTAAAAAGTTGCTTTTAACAAAATAAATATTTTTTATTTGTGCATCTTGTCCCAAATGAGAAACATTTAAATATTAATAAAAAAATTTTTTCTTAATCATTCTGAGTTTAGAAAATGGCATTAATTTTTTTATTTTCAAGTTTTTCTATAAATATGCTTAGAATCTTTAGTGTGACTAAAAGAAAAATTGAAAAATAAAAATATTTGAAAAGTTCTATACTTCGACTGATTTCACGCTTTCCGAATTTAAATTAAAAAAGAAATTTTTTTATTCCTCTTTAAAAAATGGGTATAATTTAGATATAAAAATTTGGACANTTTAGTGTGACTAAAAGAAAAATTGAAAAATAAAAATATTTGAAAAGTTCTATACTTCGACTGATTTCACGCTTTCCGAATTTAAATTAAAAAAGAAATTTTTTTATTCCTCTTTAAAAAATGGGTATAATTTAGATATAAAAATNATTATCTCGATGATTGTTCGATCTAGCGTGTTGGTAGTGATTACAAGTGTCAAATATCCTTCTGCCAATTAATAAGCGATTAAATTAAATTTTTCAATTTTCTTCAATTAAACTATAATCAATATAATTAAAGTTTTTTTAGCTACCTATTACATCAGCTATAAGGGTGTAATTAACCATTAATTCAATGCTGAATGTAAAGTGATACTTAAGTTTTAAAACTTAGAAAATTTTAGGACAAAAATTTAGGCAGCTTAAAAGGCAAACCTAATGTCATGGTATTCATAGAGAAAAATACGATATTCATAAAGGAAAAAAATTTAAGTAGAGAGCGGTAGATGTGATGACTGTTTTCTCTCTGCCAATGAGCTTGTAGTGAATAAAAGTTGAGAACCAATCGCTTTGCTAGCTAACTCATGAAGGCTTCAATGATCTATTAAGTTTGGCCTTTTTCGGATTATTACTTCAATATAATTTAAAAAGTTGATTTTAACAAAATAAATATTTTTTATTTGTGCATCTTGTCCCAAATGAGAAACATTTAAATATTAATAAAAAAAATTTTTTTTTAATCATTCTGAGTTTAGAAAATGGCATTAATTTTTTTATTTTCAAGTTTTTCTATAAATATGCTTAGAATCTTTAGTGTGACTAAAAGAAAAATTGAAAAATAAAAATATTTGAAAAGTTCTATACTTCGACTGATTTCACGCTTTCCGAATTTAAATTAAAAAAGAAATTTTTTTATTCCTCTTTAAAAAATGGGTATAATTTAGATATAAAAAATTTGGACAATTAGAGGGAAAATTCACATGACAAAATTTCAAGTTATCACCATGCTTAGCGATAGTCTGGNAAAAATTTGGACAATTAGAGGGAAAATTCACATGACAAAATTTCAAGTTATCACCATGCTTAGCGATAGTCTGGGAAAAAAATTTTGAATCATCTTCGCATATTTTTTTTTTTGATTTCTAAAAGTCGAAATATATAAAATCGGAATCATATTTTAAAATAAAATTACTTTTAAATAAATATGCAGTAAAGATAATTCCAAAATATAAAATTATAAAATTACTAATATTTATCCGATTTTTTTCAATTTAGTTGGTAATAAACTCGAACTCGAATAAATTTCGGACTTTCTTCTGATTTATTAATTTTTTTCAAAACTTTTCAAAATTGTATTTATTATTTATTCTGTTTATAATTGAGCTTATGTTTCCAATATTTCTTTTTTCCTATGTAATTAGATTGAATTTTTGATAGCTTTTTTGTTTCGCTTTTGTTAGGTGAAAAATTTTTATCAGTTCGGTGTTTGAAACCAAATTATTTAATTTTTCGCTTAAGTTTGCCAATTTTTTCAATATTCTAACACTCTAACCACACCGAAAGTTTGGCAAATTTAGGTCAAACGTTTTATGCAACTTTTTGAGCAAGAAGTTGTGTAAAAGAGTAATTGTATTATTGAATAGNAAATTTAGGTCAAACGTTTTATGCAACTTTTTGAGCAAGAAGTTGTGTAAAAGAGTAATTGTATTATTGAATAGATTAGTGATCAAAACTACAAAATTGAACATGCATCTATTTAGCTCAACTAACCCCAACTGATATCCATTTTAAAATTCGCGAGAGTGCTCCTCGTNTTGAACATGCATCTATTTAGCTCAACTAACCCCAACTGATATCCATTTTAAAATTCGCGAGAGTGCTCCTCGTACCATCTCTTTCTGACTTTCACAATATCAGGGCGAAGTTTTCGCTTCTCATTCTTAGCTTATTGTTCTAATTTTCAAATTTTATTATTGAAAGCAATAAATTATTAAATTTATCTTAATTGACTCAAAAAAATCAACCTGAGAATACAGAACCCAAAGCCCGTATTAAGCTTTTCCTATACTCAGGTAACCTCAAATTCCATAAACATCGTCTTTCTAGTATAAGCTCAATTAGACGGAATTCCACCTATTGCATCCATATTTTGTCGAATTGAAAATTGTTTAGTTACTTTTTAAACGGGGAAGATCCTCAAATCAAAATACTCAAATGCTTTAAAACAAAATTTGTTCTTTAATCACATGTTAGTTACAACGATGGGGCTTGTCAACTCAAAAAATTTTANAACGATGGGGCTTGTCAACACAAAAAATTTTAAAGTTGCTTCCTTATTCAAACCGGATAGAAAAGTTGAAACTTTGGTAATCGTACCCAATCTCAAAACGGCAAGTCGAAACATGAGTATTTGAAAAAAAAAAGATTTTTTTTTTGTTGATGTTGAAACTAAAGCAAATTGTAAATATTCAGAACACATTGACTAAATCGTGAATAAAATTGGAAATTTAAGAAGTAGTTACGTATATATCGCTTTTGACTTTCTTAAGCATTAACCATTAATTGCAACAAGGGAATTGCTAAATTTGCGTTGTAAGCCATATTGTATCAATGAATTATAAACGACCGAAATATATTTAAGTTGAAACAAAAAATATCTACTTTACTTCGTCAAAAAAAAATTTTTTTTTTGGAAATAATTTAAATTAAAGGAATTAAGAATGAAAAATTTTGGTTTCCGAAAAATAAGTTTGTAGGGTATGTGACAAAATCTTCTTCCTTTACCTGTAAGATTTACTTGTGAACTGACTATAGTAACTGTCATAAAACGAAGTATTAAAGGGACGAATTTTCTAAATATCTTAAGAATTCAGTTCACCGTTTTCACAATTTTTCAAATTTTGGATGATNTTAAAGGGACGAATTTTCTAAATATCTTAAGAATTCAGTTCACCGTTTTCACAATTTTTCAAATTTTGGATGATAATTTTTGCAAAAATTAATTGATATAAGTGTTAATGGATTAGTGAATAATTTTGGAGAGAAAGAGAGTCTATGCAATCACTAATGTTTCTATATAGAAAATATATTATACAATGATAAATCGGAAATCCTTCCATTTCCAACCCATTCCAAATGAATTTAAAACCATCAACTTATCTTAAGTAAAGTAAACCTCAACTTAAGTCATCAAATTTCACCTTATGCAAACAGTATAGACAGTGAGAGGTTTATTCAAATAAGAAATTAGATATTAAGTTGAATGAACAATTTTGTTACTTATACATCTTTCACTCATACCCACGCAAAACAGGGCGTAACATTTTTATTTCATTTTTTTTTGCTAACTGGATTTTGGTCATATTAATACTACTACCTATACTGTAACAATAACTTTTTCATAAAACGGTTAACTTTTAGATTAATACCCTATTTAAAAACTTTATCGAAGTGGAACTTATAATTCTACCCAATATGGGTTTTTCTGGAGAAAGTAGTTTTAATAGTCGAAATAAGCTGAATCTTATCAATGGTATCCTTTTTGAAGTTTCAGTTAGTAATTTTGATGCTGATGATTGAAAAGTAATAAATGACATTCGAAAAATCAGAACTTTAGACTTATTGGCTAAAAGTTATAGCAGATTGATAGTTTGAGTTTTGTAACAAATTTGTGACAATGCGCATCAAAGCACGAGATTTCCAGTAAAATAATAGAATAGCTGGCTAATATTTTCCCTGAAGAGATTTGTTAAAAAAAATGCAAATATCGGTAGCTCAGCTCAACTTTAGAGAATTAGTTCAACAACTAATTAAGTTTTAATTAAAGCTGATAGTTTGACTAAGAAATTATAAAAATTAAATAAATAAATGAATTATAAAGAAAAGAAAAGAAAATTTGTTATAGAAAATGAGTAGCCAACCGGTAGTAACCGCGAACATAAGTATACATGAGAGGATGTGGCAGCAACTAGAAATGTCACTAATGCTACAATTACATTATAAAACTTCTTGCGCAGAATTTAAAGAAATTTTTTACTAGAAAGGATGAGTGCATTCGATATTCGAGTGAGTTTTTGTTCAAAAATTTCCCAATCCTTAATGAAATTGGAATCGGATGCAATTTTGATCTTTCTTGTCCAACATTCTTCCATCTGAACATGGGTGCATTTTANAATGAAATTGGAATCGGATGCAATTTTGATCTTTCTTGTCCAACATTCTTCCATCTGAACATGGGTGCATTTTAAATTATCATGTTGATGCTAATGCAAAATGCTAATGTAAGGGTAACTTTTGCCAAAACGGGTGCTTTAATGTAACTAAAATTTCAATAGAAAATACGGTTTCCCTACTCACTCACTCATATTCAAACAAAAATTTCATCAGATCTTGTGCAAAAACTTGTANAATGAAATTGGAATCGGATGCAATTTTGATCTTTCTTGTCCAACATTCTTCCATCTGAACATGGGTGCATTTTGAATTATCATGTTGATGCTAATGCATAATGCTAATGTAAGAGTAACTATTGCCAAAAAGGGTGCTTTAATGTAACTAAAATTTCAAGAGAAAATACGGTTTCCCTACTCACTCACTCATATTCAAACAAAAATTTCATCAGATCTTGTGCAAAAACTTGTAGGATTTATGTAAGGTTATAAGTGGCATGAAGTGTTTCAAAATAACTTGGAATTTCTTTAAGTGGGTCGAGAAGAGTGGAATTGATTGCAGCGTCATTGAAACGAATATATTGGATTTGTTTGTAGTGACTCGGAAGGGTTGAATAAGTCATAGTACATAAAATTTCTTCCAGTATTGTCAAAAAGCATTGTGAAGCAAAAAGTAACAACGATTATCCCTTATCAGAATCAACGTATGGCTTTAGTTTGGATAATGGGCAAAGAAGCTTAAAAGAGTGTATATAAATCAAGTAATTTTGTTCGGCAATAGGAAAATGTACGTACAATAGTATCGAAACAACCAGTTGAAATTCATAGAATATAAATCATAGTGATAGAATATATTCAAAGTATATTTGGAACTATATGACAATACACTTTGAATAACATTACCAGATATAGAATTATTACAGTTCGGTAATAAATGGAATGAAAATGGGTCTAAGGAAACTAAATGCAATGATAGAATAAAACCAATCAAAGGTTCTCTATGACTTGTTTTAATAGCTCCGTATTATANATACAAGTATCTCTAGTGATAGAATCAATTCAAAGTTTATTTGGAACTATATGACAATATACTTTGAATAACATTACCAGATATAGAATTATTACAGTTCGGTAATAAATGGAATGAAAATGAGTCTTAGGAAACTAAATGCAATGATAGAATAAAACCAATCAAAGGTTCTCTATGACTTGTTTTAATAGCTCCGTATTATATGAGAAAAAGGGATATTAATATGCGCTACGAACAAGGGAGAAATGGTTGTAAAATACTGTTTTCTACCATAAGCACCAGATACATATAAATATACAGGGTGTTCAAATAAGAAGGCGAAAATCTGCGACTAGAGTTTTCAAAACTGTCACAAATTATTTTCTTTCGAAACTTTTAAAACTAAGAAAATTTTACTAAACTTTCGTAGTAACGGTGCTCAGTAGCTTGAGCAGTTCGTAATGTGTGAAAAGATATGATATAGAACCAAGTTTTGATTTTCCGCAAAATCATTTCTCAAAAATTTCGCCTTCATGTTTGAACACACTGTATATATGATATGAAATATTCAGGCAGACATACAGACACCCCGATCGTATTAATCAAGTCTGTTACGTTGGTTGAGCTTAGTAATTACTGGAGCGCAAAATCTATCTTAAACCTTGTTAATGAAGCGGGCACATTTTGAAACTTTACATAAGTATCATGCAACAGTAAGTAGATTAATAAAAAGTTTCTATAATCTTTTCAAAGGTATTCAAATCCTTGCATATACATACTTCTGCTAAAAATATCAACTATCCAGTAGATTCTTGACTTTCCTACAAAAGATTTCTCTTTGTTTTTTATTTCCCTTTAGAAATTTGTGATTAGGTTATATCTATTATGAATATCAGAAAGGACTTTTTTTATCATTTTGAATTGTTTTTTTTTGTTAATGTTCTTTCCATTTCATTATATCAGAAAATAAAATTTAACTCAGGAATGGATTGTTGTATTAGAAACTAAAGCGAATTTATTACTATTATTTTTTTCAACATTTTTGGGTCGAGTTTTTAATCCAAAGTACAAAATATTGACTCCTATGGGCTTTTGTTCAGTGATACCCCTAGCTATTTGTTTAGATATTTATGTTCAACTTTACACAAAACATGAACATTTGAGAAGACAACATAAACGGAATGAATTTAAAATTTCAACCTTGAATTTCTCTTCAATAAAAACATTTACATTTGAAACTTGTCGAAAAAATTATGTCTGCAAGCCAAAAAAAGAATTCAATTGTTTATTTCTCGATGTCCTCTATTTGTACCAAACCTACTCAAGTATTATCCACAAACTACCTGAAGTTCAATATTTTCAAAACATGATCCACTTATATATATAATTTTTTCCATTTCGAACACGAAACCCATCCCAAACTCAATTTGTGGAATAAATTACCAGAAATACGCTACTTCCAAATTAAACTAATCAAGCTTCTTTTTCTAACAAAACACTACGGCACAGAGTTAGCCAAAATTTAGTACCCTTTGTACCAAACCATCTTCTCATTCCATGTATTTTTGCATCAATACCAAGTAGTCACTTTTGGAAGAAAGGCTACTAAACTTTTGCTAACCAAGTACAAACGCAAATACAAAAGCAAATACCACTACTATCAGTTTACTTTACTTAATATATGTACTGCACAAGAAACAAATATGACTTATCATCAAGAAGGTTTTACTTATTAGTCTAAATTACAATGTGCTATCCAACTTTTAAAATACTTAAGTTACCAACCAAGTGACTCATGTCATATCCACCTTGTTTTTGCCGCTGTGAAACATGGTGAAAGTGGAATTGGATATAATGCCTTTTGTGGGATTTTCTTTTCTTGTGGGTTTATTAACTTAGCGTGTAATTTTGTTTAGAAAATGGTAGGAAATGAAAGTGCACGACTCCTTACGGATTCTTGAAGATGATAACCTAATGAGGATGTTCGGAGTGGTTTTCTAAGAGAGAAAGTGGTTCTAACACCTAATTTCCTTAGAAAATGCTTCTTCGTACTCTTATATTAGGTTATAAGCTATATACACACGGAAGATGAGAATCCTCACCAATTTCTATTACCAAAACACATTTTCATCCCTTCCTTATTATTACCAAGAAAAAATGAGAAAAAAAAAAGTTAGTTGGAGTTAAAAAGTACATTTATAATTCGAAGATTGGAGAACTATGATGATTTTGCGTCATAGAAACATTAGGAGTTACCTACTCTATACCTGGTGTAAAATCCTAACGGAAATCCCTATTACTTTGGGAAAGAGAAAAGTGACAAGAGAAAGTGGCTACTTTTACTTTGCTTCTTCTCATATGGAGAAGTAGGATATAAATTCTTATTATTTCTTTCTATGCTCTTTTTCCATTAAGAAATTCATATCATCCCTCCATTTTTCCTTATCATAAGAACCAACCAAGGGGAAGTATAAACTTTCACCACTTTCTTTATGCCAGAATGTGGTGAGGAGAGTACATCTCACCAACTCCTGTGCAACAGTTGGCAATATTCCAGGGTTATAAAAATAATTTTATAAAAATACTCGAAAATACAAGTTTTTTCCTATTTAAACGAACAAAATAAGTTAAGTTCTTAAATGAAATAGAGTGGAACACGGTTATAGTAACGTAGACGTAGTGAAATCTTTTATATTGAATTCAAACATTGAATTCATTATTTTTGATACATAAAACATAAATAGTTAAGGTTAATATTAGAGCAACCGTAGCAACAGTTGAACCTCTCGTAGCCATACAAGATGATAAAAATGCTTTTGGACGTGGTATCTTAAGCATTAATCCCTTTAGCAACAACATACAGATTGAATGAAACTTGTTGATGGACTGTCAGCCAAAAAAAATTGAGACTTTAAAAAAATTGAGTTATGCACTAATTTCTTGAAAGGTTTTTGGTACAAGTTATCATAACAACATTGATACAAATGGTTGTACCAGCTGGAACAAATTTTTTTTTGTTGTAAGATGTGGCTAGCTTTCATTAACTATCAAAGCTAAGATTTATTTTATTTTATAAGACTTAATATCCACGTTGAGAACTTGAAACATGATTGAATTATTAGGTAAATATTTAAACCTTCAATCTGGTTGGAAAGTTCTGATGTCACCGATACATTGTTTACATTTACCATTATAAATGCAAGTTTATAGTAATTAAAAACCAATTTGTAATCTACAGTTATACTCACAGTGATATATACCACATATAGCAACTAATATGGTAACTATAGTAAGTTCATGAACCAAATTTATAAAAAGTAGTACAGAAAACTTACATTAATTTTAATCATTGCAACATAATTTCAAACTGACTCACAGACACGTCGATTACAGCAACATACAGTGCGACTAAAAATATCAAAGGCTATTTGACCCATTGCTTTTTGATTGGGAAAGCAGTGTTTTTGTAATTGATGGACAAACAATTATTTTGGGGAAAAGTTTCAGAAACAAAATTTCAGAAAGACCATCCGAAAGTAGTGGAACAACAAAGAAAAAAAAATCAAGGCTCTACGATGACTAGAACAAAAAGTTATGACTATTTGAAAATTGAAATTCTTGGATGTTATTTTGAGACGATGTATTAAGAGATGATCATTTCAAAAAAAGATCCAAAAATTTCAATAAAAAAAAAAACATAACTTCTGTCACATTGATACTAAAGACTTAATTTTTTCAAATTCATATCGTTTTTAATGAACTTTCTGAAACTATCGTGTTTCCCAAGAACAAATTAAAACTAAAAACATTCTTTGCAAAAACAAAGTTACCTGCATTCTATAGCAAATTGGCTTGAGTCAAAAGTCTCTTTCCAAAACCTTTGTTATTTGTAGTCGCACTGTACTACTTTTACTAAAGTATTCTACAGTTAATTACTCTAATCTTACACGAGAAGCTAGTATTCCCTACAGTCAAGGTTTGCTCCAGTAACAGAGATTGTGACTCCTACTCTTTCATTCCATGTCAATCAAGTCAATTAACACATTTGACAAATTAGGTTAATCTATTATGCATACAAGTAGTAAAAGTTTAGCAATACTTTCTAGGTTAACGTGGTTGTATGAATTTACGACCAGTTTGAATACTTTCCACGGAAATTAGACTGAGTTAACCCAGCTTAGAAAATACATCTGTTCTAAAATACTTGAACAAATTTGCAGTCTACATTCAGTTAAGAAGTCGTGGCTATCATTACATAGTCGTGTACCATTTGTGCTCCACTTGAGTGTTACTGCGATGATTTTTCACTTTGCCGTTACACGGGATAACAAATTTTACCAACTCAAAAAAAATTCTTTCATTTTTATCAGTTGGGGACAAATTTGAGGTAAATTTGGGCAAATTTAATAAAAAATATTGATAAAATTTCTTCTGTCTTAACCACATGCTTGTAATTCTTACTCTTTAATTCATATTGGTTTGATGAAGTAAAAAATTCAAAAGAATCTATTAATGGTTGGACAAATGATAAATATCAGGAATAGTTAATATTTAACTATAAATGGAATACAATAGTATAGTTTGTAATTGAACTCCACTCACCCACACATATAATTTGTGAGAGTATCTCTTTCTATACAAAATGACGCTTTTCATTCTTACGTTTTCATTTTCCTTCCTTTTAAATGTAAAAGTCATTGCCAGCTTGTTGTATTTCTAACTCATTCGTAAGGTTTTTCTTTTTGGGGATGTGGTGAGTGTTATTTACACTCTGTTTATTTTTCTGAGAGCATTTTCTTGTAGACTGACTTAGGAAAAAGCCCACTGCCCACTATCTTTTTCTATTTTTTTGCCCAATTTTCTTTTTTTTTACTCTCTACCTTTCTTTTGATTAGTTTTTTTTTGGGAAAGTTTTCTGAGTGTACGAACGTGGGAGTTTTTAGTAGATTCGTTTTGTACTTATAACAAAAAACTTAAAATTAAAAAGATTCTTACTACTACATCGTCAAAATGTAAATTCTTAAGGAAAGAATTGAATTAAGGACTTTCACTCTAACTTTCTCTTACAATTTTTATCACATTGGAATTATGAGAAGATAGAAGTTGATGTGTTGTTTTGTTACTTAAAATTTTTTTTTTGCAGGTGGGTGTAGTCGTTTTGGGCACTCGTGTTTTGGAGCGCATGGAAAAAGGGCAGAGGTCCCCTTGTCTGTGAGTGGTGAAGAGTCAGAACCCTTGGGTTCATTTGGGCCTATTAATACACCTCTCGATTTCTATCCCCCAAATGGACTGAGAATGAGCCCTTATTTCAAGGAATGGGTAAACTAATTTTTATATCTCAAGTCATAACCTAACAACCTAATACCCTAAGGAACTTAAAAACCTCAATACTTTTCTAAAGAAATGGCATAAACAATCCGTACAAGTCATTACGCCTGTTGAATCGATCAAAATTTGGTATATATTTAGTAAAAAAAAATTAAAACAAGTTTTAAAATTTTAAAACAAGTACATAGTGCCACAACTTGTAACAGCAAGAACCTAAGAACCTAAAAATCTAAGATACTAAGAATTGTTTGTGTACTATAACCTGAAGATTCTAGAGATACCTCTTAGTTTCTTCCTTTAAAGATTATTGACCTAAATTTGCCAAATTTTGTTCAATTCGTACTACGTATGACCACTCTGTGAGAAGCTTCTACTTTACTCTTTTACACTTTATTTTTATAGATAATTTCAACACATCGGGACCGATCTGAAGGTCTCAATGCTCGTGACCCTTCAAAGGACCTCATTCGGGGTGATATGCAGAAAAAATAGAAAATCATCAGTAATTGAGTTATAAGGAACAAATTTTTAGTTATTTATTACGTCATTATCAGTTTTCAAAAAAAAATTTTTAGCAAAAGACTTTTTCTGCTTTCTCCATACATCTTGTTCTATCCAAAACTCAATGTTTAGGACAATATAAAAGGTATTTCTTATTAGTATTCTGTAGATTGATAGAGTGTAGCTTGTGTCCTATAGTTTAGAGGTCAAAAGGTGAAGCAACTATCAAGTCATAACCATTGAGACAAGTGGAAATTGGGATCTTCTGATGTTAATTTCTCTTCATCCTAATGAATGAATTCGTCTGGAAACTATATCTGGATGTAGTGATAATTAGTGAAATATTTTATGTAAGGAATCAAACTTTCTCTGGAAAAAATGGGAAAGGATTAGACGGAATAGAAAAGTAGACTAAAACTATTATTATTATTATTATTGTTATTATTATTCTCATTCAATTAAACTAGAGTAGAATTCATTCAATATCAATAAATTTACAAATTTATCTTAATTTACAACCTAATTTATGATACTAACAGCAACCATTTGCAGGGTGTCTAGAGCATACGAGTACCGTAAAAAGTATCATTTTTCTCCCCTTATTTTTCTTTTTGGTGGGTAGCTGATAATAAAATTCAGCATAGTGTGGATACTACTTTAGTTTTGACAATTAAAAAACATATGCAAAATCTTGTAGCGCATGATTGGTAATGACTATTGTTTCAAATATTCACTGAGTTCCTGTTAAGTAAATTATCAAATTAAAATAGTGTATGGTGAGACTTTTGATAATTTGAATTTGGAAAATGACTTGGCAACCATGCGTTCTAATGCCAAACCTGAAATTTTTTACTACTATACAGCTGGTAATACTTAATAATAACTAAACAGAATTTTTACCACTGCTTCTTGTGAATATAAGTTAATACAGTCTAATCTCTATGATAANCAGAATTTTTACCACTGCTTCTTGTGAATATAAGTTAATACAGTCTAATCTCTATGATAAATTAATTTTCGGAAGCCTTTTCGTCATTTTTTCCTTAATTCTCCTCGCATTGCTGTGTATAATCATCCTTGATGGAGGCAGACCCTGGCGCAAAAGAGCATGGTGAATGATGCGTTATCATACGGAGTGTTATTTAAATANCAACCATGCGTTCTAATGCCAAACCTGAAATTTTTTACTACTATACAGCTGGTAATACTTAATAATAACTAAATGAGAATTTTTACCACTGCTTCTTGTGAATATAAGTTAATGCAGTCTAATCTCTATGATAAATTAATTTCGGAAGCCTTTTCGTCATTTTTTCCCTTAATTCTCCTCGCATTGCTGTGTATAATCACCCTTGATGGAGGCAGACCCTGGCGCAAAAGAGCATGGTGAATGATGCGTTATCATACGGAGTGTTATTTAAATACGTAGGATTTTATAGTCATCAGAGTGACATAGCGTGGGTTGGTTGTGCTGCCATCAATCACATTACTTCAGAAGTAAAATTTTCCCACGGAAGCTGTGCGGCTAACAAATCTAACGGTGATTCGTACTCTATAAACTTTAAGCAACTTAATTATTTGGTTTACGGGTTCACAGAACTTCTGAAAAGGAATAAATTGGATGTCATGATCAGGTAAGGATTAGAAATAAATATTGCAAGTATGGTTTCAAATAAATGATTTTGAAAAAATGAATGTATTTTTTGAATTTGCTGATTCCAGTTTGTAGTGTTCCGCCGGCGCGTACTTCTAAACTTCTCAGTCTCGTTGGCATTTTTTGAAGTTTGAATGGAAGAAAGTCAATTGTGTCATAAATATCTTTATATTAGATTGTTTCTGTTATCCTTCCAAATAGCGAAAGTTTTTTAATTTACTCAAATTTTAAATAATTTTGATTCGCGCCTTTTCCTATTTATTCTTTTTAATCATATAAAGNTTTTTTAATTTACTCAAATTTTAAATAATTTTGATTCGCGCCTTTTCCTATTTATTCTTTTTAATCATATAAAGGGCGGAGTTACATCCAAAACAGAGAAACTTATTAGTACTATAAAACTTTAGACTCCCTGTACAATAGTTCATTGAGTCTAGAAAAGTTTGGCGACAGAAAACACTAACTTATTGTTCTAAACTTTCAACTCTACGTAACCTTGTGGAAGCATCTGACCTTGAGGCAGAAAACGACGCTAAAAGCGATCCTTATACACTGAAAATTTCCAACCATTTCTAGGCTCACTGTACATTGAAGAAACCACCTATATAGCGATAGCAGTAAGATTAAAAGAAGTGTGACATATGGCAATTCAATTCTGAAATTATCTTCAGACACTTTTGTGTCCAAACTCTCTGACCCATAACTGTCACTCTCATTCCATTTTGACTCATTAATTCTGTCATCATCTCTTACAGTCATTTCACGAAGAAAATTTTTATGAATTCGTTGGAGTAGATCTAGGAGAAATATGTGTAGGTGATGTAAATGTAAAAATAATTTTCGCTTGGTAATTGAGTTCTTACTCTGCGTTGTCGGTGTTCCAAATTTTTTTTCAATTATTAATTTTTTTCTTTGAGTGTGTGACATTTAAAATATCACCACTGCAGTTTCAATTAAAAAAATTTTTTTTTGATATAGAAATGCTAGTTGTAGGTTTGGAAGCCATGGATATACGTTGCAACAGTGTAAAAGTTCGTACATAAACATTCCTTTTCAAGTGTTTGAATGAAGTGAGAAATGACATTTTAACATTACGATATTGAAACAAATTACAAGTACAATGTTCTAAAAAAAAANTGAATGAAGTGAGAAATGACATTTTAACATTACGATATTGAAACAAATTACAAGTACAATGTTCTAAAAAAAAAATGTCTGACGCTTTTCATCTTTCTGCCAAGATGGATATAGCTTTGGTAAGCTAATGCAATAAGAGGGTGGACTTGTCACATCAAAATGAATGGCAAAATAAACTCTTCTCTGAATATTTAAAGAAAACTTNGAATGAAGTGAGAAATGACATTTTAACATTACGATATTGAAACAAATTACAAGTACAATGTTCTAAAAAAAAATGTCTGACGCTTTTCATCTTTCTGCCAAGATGGATATAGCTTTGGTAAGCTAATACAATAAGAGGGTGGACTTGTCACATCAAAATGAATGGCAAAATAAACTCTTCTCTGAATATTTAAAGAAAACTTCAATTTCATACTCTTTTAATAGCTCAACTAACCCCACTATCAATCTCAGTCGCAGGTGAAGTACAATATAATTTACAACAATCACCTATGCTACGTTGCCGTTGTGTGATTCCTTTACATCTTTTCTTTTTCGTTCTCATTAGTTTTATACTAAGTACCTCATTTATCAGTTTTATAAGAAGTGACTTTCCCCAGTTACGTTTTTCTTGGACCATCATCTATTTACGGATTTATACGACATAATCGATAGTAGAAAAAGGTAATTTTAATAAGAATGTTTCCGATGACTGAACAATATTTAGTTTGAAGTAAAGTGCATCATGCGTTCATCAGCTAACATTATTACTCATTCAATTCTCACTTTTTCAACTGAGGCTAATTTATTCATACAATTTTCGTAAAGCAAAAAAAAAACTCACCTATTTAATGTGTAACATTACTGTCTTATAAGTAAAATGTAATATTAATTAATTCTTGGTTAAAATTTTTTGACTTCAATTATATATTTTCAAAAAAAAATTTTCTTTTTCTTTTTTAATATATAATGTAGAATTTTTTAGTGGTCTGTATTGCCTAAGAAAATATTTCGAAGTTTATTTCTTCAAAAATCGATCTTAAGTTTCATTTTTCTTGNTATTACTCATTCAATTCTCACTTTTTCAACTGAGGCTAATTTATTCATACAATTTTCGTAAAGCAAAAAAAAACTCACCTATTTAATGTGTAACATTACTGTCTTATAAGTAAAATGTAATATTAATCAATTCTTGGTTAAAAATTTTTGACTTCAATTATATATTTTCAAAAAAAAAAAAATTCTTTTTCTTTTTTAATATATAATGTAGAATTTTTTGGTGGTCTGTATTGCCTAAGAAAATATTTCGAAGTTTATTTCTTCAAAAATCGATCTTAAGTTTCATTTTTCTTGNGTGGTCTGTATTGCCTAAGAAAATATTTCGAAGTTTATTTCTTCAAAAATCGATCTTAAGTTTCATTTTTCTTGAAGCCGAACAATATTAATTATCCGCAAAAAATGTTTTACTTCGAAAATTTATAAAACACTTCTTCAATTAAATTCAGCGGATTAAATTACGTTTTATTCGGATATTACGCACAAGGTTAAAACTCAAATTTACCTTCAATTTTCGCATGCTCAAACTTTAACCAGGTTTGTTAGGTTTTTAGGTTAAGTTGTTAGGTTCCTTGTCAAATCGTGTGGTTAAAATCGTCTTCAAATCATTAACAGTTCGATCGACAAAACCATTGTGAAAGACGGGGAAACGGTTGTCGATTGAATATTTTTACACTTCAATAATTACCAACAAGCGCAATCTTGTGTTAATTCAAAGGTCAAAATATCAACTTATTTTTGTATATTCAATGTCGTCATACATTGTTGACAATCGATCCCATTAAAATATGTAAACGTAAAACAACTAAATTTACTTTTAAGTAAAATGTTATTTTTGGAAATTATTTTTAGAAATTTGGGACTCATGGAACAATGGCTAACCTTGATGTCACCAGACGTCAAAGTCATTTAAATGGTACAAAGAAGATTAAACTCCCTCATTCAGTTAGTTAAAATAAAATACTACGATGGTTCGAGTATATTTTTACAGATGCACAGTGGGCGGAATGGAATTGGCAAAATAGGCAAAACAATAACTCTATAGGGTTTACCCCTAATCCACCTACAGTGCTCAGATGCTTTCTACAGCCTAGATCATATAAAATTAGAAACAAAAATTATGATAAAAAATGCTTATTAAAGGTAATATACTTTTAGCCAGTATCCACCATATCACTTTTGCTCCACAAATGACATTTTGTTAAACGTCATTTCTAAAATATAATCCTATTTTTCACTCTTTAAAACCGTTTTCTATCATGTTCCTAATTCCATTNTAAACGTCATTTCTAAAATATAATCCTATTTTTCACTCTTTAAAACCGTTTTCTATCATGTTCCTAATTCCATTTCAATCGTTTTTATTTTCACTCACCTGAACCTAACAGAAATTGTATACTTTTGTTAAAAATGACAAACACAACTGACTCAAAGTTTCTTATCCAATAATTTTACCATATTTATTATTCTTATTATTATATAGTTGTTGAAAAATTTACTTTAGTATATTCCAATTGATTGCAGACATCTTTTGACTACTTGTCAAATTAATATTTTTTTTGACAATTTCTATATATCGAATTGATATTTAACTTTAGCTAATANAAACGTCATTTCTAAAATATAATCCTATTTTTCACTCTTTAAAACCGTTTTCTATCATGTTCCTAATTCCATTCAAATCGTTTTTATTTTCACTCACCTGAACCTAACGGAAATTGTATACTTTTGTTAAAAATGACAAACACAACTGACTCAAAGTTTCTTATCCAATAATTTTACCTTATTTATTATTCTTATTATTATATAGTTGTTGAAAAATTTACTTTAGTATATTACAATTGATTGCAGACATCGTTTGACTACTTGTCAAATTAATATTTTTTTTGACAATTTCTATATATCGAATTGATATTTAACTTTAGCTAATAAAATTCTGCTACTTGTAATAGACAAAATAATCAAAATATGAAACTACAAAGCAAAGTTTACTTTTGCCCATCTATGTGTTAAATTAAACTTTTAATCATCAAGTTTGCCCTGGGATAACTTTGGAGTTTATGGATATGGGTAGCTGTATATGTAGCTTATATAATGCAGATTAGTTATCATTTACGAGATTTTTTTCTACCGCTTTGGGATTTCTCTGTATTTTGAATAGAAGTTTCCATAATGTAGTCTTATGAAAAATGAAAAATGAAATTCCATCCTTAGCCACGTATTTCAATAAAAAAAATTTTGAGCTCTTCAGTTAGAAAGCATATTGATCCTAATTTTAATTATTTATGAACGAATCGTAATATTTCCAAATACAAAAATTGACTATTTTGGCCACAAATTAACTCTATTCAGCCCACTGTGATACTCTACAAAATTCTAATAGGCTAATACGATACAGTTTTTATCCAACATCATCAAACTACGCCTCTCCACACTTCCAGTACCAAAGCTACTCAGTATACAGAACTACAGAAAACATTTTTTCCCATAATAATTATATTTCTTGTAATACATTGACACACATAGAAACTTTTAACTCAAATTCCTTTAAAAAAAAATTTTTTTTTTGGTCTGGAAATAGACATTTTGGGTAAAAAAAATTAAAAAAATTAAACGAACCGGGGAGACTGGGAATCTTTCCAGAAGGACTGGAAGCATGCAACACCAAAAGTAGGTCAGTAGGTATGTATAAACTATGAAGCAAGAATTTTAACCAATGATACCCAGTTGCAAAGGGAACAAATTCATAGTAGCAAAATTTTATACCAACTCGATGATGTGTACAGGTTTTTTAAGTTATTCTGTATTAATATGCTTAACCCTCTGTGCTCCAAGTAAAAGTTTAATTTTTAATGTTAATTGATTCTTGTATTACATAAACACAATAGGTTCTCTGCTGCCNTATGCTTAACCCTCTGTGCTCCAAGTAAAAGTTTAATTTTTAATGTTAATTGATTCTTGTATTACATAAACACAATAGGTTCTCTGCTGCCTAGAAAAAACTATATTTTTTTTAAGTTTTAACTTTAACTAGTAAAAAATATTAATTCTCATTGTTGATTCTTAAAAAAACAAGTTTACNTTTTTTTTAAGTTTTAACTTTAACTAGTAAAAAATATTAATTCTCATTGTTGATTCTTAAAAAAACAAGTTTACAGTGCATGAAATAATTGAGGAATTGATCCTTTGTTAATGTGAATTGGTGCGTATACATTTATTCAATAGATTAATCCATTCTGTCTCTTCAAGTTACAACGCTCTGTTGAATCTTGGATGGTATAAACCTTGAGATTATGTACATTATTCAATGTATTCAAATCCTAAAGTTAACTTCTATTTGTATACTGTTTTTTTTTGNCCTTGAGATTATGTACATTATTCAATGTATTCAAATCCTAAAGTTAACTTCTATTTGTATACTGTTTTTTTTTGTATTCAGTAGAAGTATATTTTCTGTTTGGAAAGTTACTTCACCTGTCAACAACAGGAAGATATGAAGAAAACAAAATTGAAATAAAAATGGTGAAAGAATGGAAAAGTGCAATTCTTTGGTTCACTACTCATCANAAAATTAAACGAACCGGGGAGACTGGGAATCTTTCCAGAAGGACTGGAAGCATGCAACACCAAAAGTAGGTCAATAGGTATGTATAAACTATGAAGCAAGAATTTTAACCAATGATACCCAGTTGCATAGGGAACAAATTCATAGTAGCAAAATTTTATACCAACTCGATGATGTGTACAGGTTTTTTAAGTTATTCTGTATTAAGCATATTAACCCTCTGTGCTCCAAGTAAAAGTTTAATTTTTAATGTTAATTGATTCTTGTATTACATAAACACAATAGGTTCTCTGCTGCCTAGAAAAAAACTATATTTNGCATATTAACCCTCTGTGCTCCAAGTAAAAGTTTAATTTTTAATGTTAATTGATTCTTGTATTACATAAACACAATAGGTTCTCTGCTGCCTAGAAAAAAACTATATTTTTTTTTAAGTTTTAACTTTAACTAGTAAAAAATATTAATTCTCATTGTTGATTCTTAAAAAAACAAGTTTACAGTGCATGAAATAATTGAGGAATTGATCCTTTGTTAATGTGAATTGGTGCGTATACATTTATTCAATAGATTAATCCATTCTGTCTCTTCAAGTTACAACGCTCTGTTGAATCTTGGATGGTATAAACCTTGAGATTATGTACATTATTCAATGTATTCAAATCCTAAAGTTAACTTCTATTTGTATACTGTTTTTTTTTTGTATTCAGTAGAAGTATATTTTCTGTTTGGAAAGTTACTTCACCTGTCAACAACAGGAAGGTATGAAGAAAACAAAATTGAAATAAAAATGGTGAAAGAATGGAAAAGTGCAATTCTTTGGTTCACTACTCATCAAATTTTTTGCCAGAGATCATCAAAAAGACATTGTATGCATTTGGATTGGTTAAAGAATTAAACGAATCACTTTGTCCTGGCTAACTACAGTATATGACCCAGTATGGGTCAAATATTATATAGAATATTTTAGGTTTCTTAGGTTTACTTAAAGTAAATTATTGAAATTTTTACATTTATTTTACGTTTCGGTCATCTCAACTCGTATTTTCTGTTGCAATATCTTAACTATTGAAATTTTCTAAAAAAAATTTTGGTCGCTCACACTTGTTTTAAATGCATTGGTTGGAACCAACCTGTCTCATAAATTTTATAAGTACAAGCAAAAATAAAAGGACTGAAAGGAATTCAAAATAAAATTTTCTTACTTGCTCTCATCTTTTACTCCAATACGACATGAGCGTTAATTTAAGTTTTGCCCTTTTCAATTGACAAATTGTTGTTGAATAGAAAACCAACTCGAAAAGAAAAGGAACAATAAACCATAGCAACTGTAATGCTATACTTAGACGAAACCATATCATGAAAGCATAAGTAGAAGTAATATCCAATGATATTAAACCCATAAGATTTCTACAGTTTTCTACTGAAACCCCAAGGGCAATGAATAGAATCACTCTATTTTTTAGAGTGTAACCATAGTAAAATGTATGAAAAGTTCCAATTTCCTGAAATATTAAATAACACTATGATTTTCTTCGTCTGGAACAATAAATATATGACAATTTCCACATCTTCCGGAAGTAGTTTACAAATAATAAATGTCAAGTACAACAAGGATGTGTGATACTTGTTATTGACATTTGAAGACAACAAAGTTCAACAATTAAGTGAACAGAAGAGAAAATGATATAGAGAGAAATAATATTGTATTTATTGTTATCATATAGGACTTGGAGAAGGGATGATGGTGAGCGGTATACAGGTAGATAGAAAGAAATGACCAAGTGATCAATCGCCATTGTCGAAATGCCAACAAGGCGTTTTCCACTCTTTTACATACTTTTTCCATTAGTTTTTATCTCAACAATGTGTAAAGGTGAATTCGTTTCCGTTTTTGTCGTTTCTGTAGTTTCTGAAATGAATAGGTCTTTGGGGGACTTCCGAAGTGGAGTCGTTTTTTTCCATTTTCCAACATGTTAACATCTCCTTCGTCATAGTTTGAGTCACCCTTTGAGTCCAACTCCACACGGTAGTCTGCTGAATCAGACCTTTAAAATAGAACAAAAACATACAATTTTAGAAAAATCATAACTAAGAAATAAATTTGATGTAGTGTAGCTAACTTTATCTTGAATTATACTATTTGAAAACACAGTGAGTAATCTTTTTTAGTACCGTATAAGGTATGTTTTCACATGACATAATTTTTTATAGTATAAGGAGGAAGAATTTACATAAAAATTGACAATGTGCTATGACATAATGTTAGACGAAATAAACCGTTGTAAACTTAGTAATATGTGCTGCAGTGCCACAACGTAGGTATGAATGTCGACGGTAGATCGATAATGATTGCTGTTGGGTGGTAGCGAAGGATATTTGGCGGTAGGGAGATCTGGGTAATACTGGGGGTAGAATAATGCCCAGGGTAGAGGTTAGGGTAATGTCGAGGTCGGTTAATGTCTGGGGTAAGGTAATGCCTGGCATATTGTAAGCTCGGGGTCGGGTAATGCCTAGCATATTGTTAAGTCAGTATCGGATAATACTTGGAGTCGTGTAATACAAGTAGGCAAGTTGGTAAGAGTTTGGTATTTGAGAAAGTTTACCAAGTTCTACCAAGCTTTATCAGAGTGGAAGAAATCCAACCAATGAGAGAAGACACCGCACCTTCAAATACTTCTCTCGAACTTTAACCAGCTCAGTGGCTTTTTTTTTATCAAAAATACCACAATACCAAAAATACCGAAACTCATTTACCCAACCACTTTATTAACTTGAAGAGTAAACCCTTACTTTCCCATTGGTATGATATTCTTTCTACCATTATGTTGTATAAGTATATTATATAAAGTTGCTAGTGAGATTTAACTTCTCAAAGTATATAATGGATAAGAGAAATAGGATGTTTCTTTCCAAATATAATATAAGTTTCCTAAAAAATTATAAATTAAATTCAAGGTTACATGACAACAGAGACAGCGGTTCTTGATAAGGTTATGTTATACCTCAAAAAATTTTCAAAAAAATAATTTCTACTCAACGTTTTTTTGAATCAACAAACTCAATCACAAACAAATAGGTTGATTATACATAGAATTTGTACATTAATAAATGAATACATTAATTTTTTTATTAATTTCACAGTTCCTAGTTAACGGATATCTTAGCTGGTTGCCCTCGGTACCCAGTTGCACTTTTTAAATATTTCTGTTTGTTTACGAGATGACATAACTTTATCAACAACCGTTTGGTTATTAAGGTCGAAAAATCTTGGTTAGATTTATGAATTTTAATTTTTCATTCAATATGGATAGCTTCGTGTTCTTTTTAATATTATAACAAGAAAAAGTGATAGAATGCTCATAAATACAGAGAAATAAAATAATTTTCAACCCAACAATATTTGCAAACCGGTGTTTGCGATACCTAGTTTGTTGTATCTATTCCGTCCTCTATAATATCCATTTAATAAAATGTAAATATAAAATATAATTTTTGTTACTTTTGAAAATAGAATTTGGCATTGTATTTGAAACTGCATTCTATTGGCACGCAAATTCAATTTGTGCCATGCGAAACAATACTAGCTTGCATATAGAGCACCACAGTGTAATTGCAGCATTTTGCATTCTGGATTCTGCATGTCTAATTGTATCGAGCATTTGGATTTTTACAAAATTCAATATATACAGAAACTTATACTGATTGTAGGGTACTTATATATAAATGGATTGGTTTTGGAACCTATTTGAATTTGAATACATTTTCACACCTTAATAAACCTAACTGAAATATAAGTTTATTCATTAAGATGGGTAACAAAAAGTTAGTAGATTGTATTAAAACTAAAAATTTTTAATCTTGATGAATTATCCGATAAACTTTTTTGTGTGGGAAGAAAGAGCAGATTCAAATCGGTGCACAAAAACGAGGCCCCAATATTGAGTAAGCAGATGAGAATGACAAAAATTGATGAATTATTTAATTTCATGCAACTTGTGCAATTTGTTGGTATTCGCGTCAATGAAATGCTCTGAAATTAATTCCATAAATCCAATATCAAATTTGTCATCAGGAAATAAATGAAATATTAACACATCAAAAGCATCAGCAAAAAATTCAACTATTAAAAATTGAAGATGAATCGAATGGTGAAACTGTTCTGGATTAAATGTTTCTGAAAAAAGTTGGGTCACTATAGGTGACCTTGCATTATGTCAAATATTGGTTCAAAAGTAAGTGATCAGGGAACTTATGGGATCAATTTGATTGACATATAATTCGTTCTTAGGTAACAGAATTATTACATTTTTCATTTTTTTTAAGTCAAATATTATCTTGTCGAAACCTGATATTCAACAGAAGGTCGTAAAACATAAAAAATCAATTTACTCCATTTCGGCCAAGCAGGTAGGTACTTTTGGTCTTAAGCTCTTTGCCTGTGAATGTAACTTCATCCAAAGCTTCCTAACGATAAGAGATTCTTATATTAAATTTTCGTAGTTTCAAGAATCTTTTATTCTGAAACACAATTGAACAGTATGCATTCAAAATCTTTGATGTATGGGATTACGATAAACCGATCAAACCTGATGAGTTATTGAAAATAAATATATTTCTATTAATAGTTGATATACCCCCACGCCATGGTGACTCATGTGTCAACCATGCCTTACAAAAAAATTGAAATGAGCTCATAACTTTTGACAATTTGATCCTATTGGCCTATATTTTTGAAACATAATAAAATTTCTGAATAAACTTTCACAAAAAACATCCTTCAGTACAAAAAAAATTTCATTTTAAATAAGATTTTGTGGAACTTTAACAGATATTACCTTTTTCTATACAGAACTTTAACTCATCTCGAAGTTGTGAAACAAAAATCCCTTTATATTAACAAAAAAAGCTTGTTTTGTCACTACTCTGTAGATTTTTAGCAATTATTTTTGACGCGTAACGTATTGAAAAATGAATAGCTTTGTGAAAATACGCATGTCATGAATTAGTCGTTTACACAATTATAAACTTTTTTAACCTATCACGTAATCGAAAATGTAAATCAGATGCAAACAAGCTGATACTACACTTTTTCTTGTCTCAAGACTTTTGTACCCTTTGTGTGCCTGGGAATAAGACAAATGTCACAGAAACCTAGAAAAAACAAAAAATGCAAAAAACAATTTTTTTTAAATAAAATTTTTCGAAAATATAAAAAATGTTATTTAAAATAGTGCAAAATAATAATGCGAAATAAACCTACTTTTAAGTAAATTTTTTTGCATGTTTGCATGATCAAAATATTATCGTAGTTGTAAAACTACTCAAATATGTCAGAATCAGGATGGTAGTCGATTGGGTTAGATTGCGTATACGCTTGAGGGTAGTGGAAAAAGTTTAAGTTTTACAAAAAGATTTTGTTTTCTATTTCTGTTTGAATTTTATTAACTAATCAACACATTTGTAAATTTAAAAAAAAGTTTGAAAAATTCTTCATAATATTTCAAAACCTTGAAAGTTATGATGATATTTTCAAATTTTACATATCAAAAGCTTTTTTAAGAAAATTTGAGATATTGAAGGAATAAATGTTTTCGTTAATTCTTTTCAACTTGAACTTTCCTGTTACTCAGTTTAACGAAGTTAGGTAAATTTTTTTTATTGTTAACAGTTCTCACTGATTGGGCAGGGCAATGACCTTTTTATGTTATCGCAAATCTAATTGTTCATTGCTGAATGAAACATGTCATTTTGGTTGTTGCTATATCACTAATGTGACTAGCAGATTATGAAACAATTAACAATAATGTTTCTTTTAAATTGTCGGTTTTTATGAAACTGTTTGTTTGGTTTGCAGTAATGATGATGAGTACCTGAAGAACAAAACAGTTTGATCAATTTGTATACGACTATAAAATGTTAAAGTACGTTGACTTAAAGTGAGTAACAGAAGAAATAGACTTGAAAAAGGTTGACGACATCAAAAACGGTTTTAGTGTATATCATTATTTGGGAATTGATAATTGAGAAAGTTATGTTTACACAACGAACAATTTACTGGTGCTGCCATCTGTCGTGCTTGTGGAAAACAAAATTTTTTAGCGTGAATTTTGTACGAATAAAAATTATTCATTAATTGAGAATGCCAGGGTTTGGATACTTACAAGTATTTCTTACAAAAATGAATTTTTACAAATTTGAGACTTAGATTACTATGCTAACTAGATTGTAAATCGCTAGGTACTGACAAACCATCCCAAGAAATAAATTATTGCTGTCCTGTTCTATCATTTTGAGTAATTAAAACATGACTTTGTATTTTTGGCAAGTTGGAAATAAAACATCTTTGTAAACTCATTCAATGACGCCGACTTCTAATTATCTAAACTTCTCTATCTGTTCGGCATCTTGCTTTAGCGTCACTCTTTTTGTGAAGATCTCAATTAGCAATTCCTAAATAATGCTCTGTACATATTTGAGTAAGCAATAACTGAAAAATACAAAAGTGTAAAACAAAATTTTTCATCAATCGTCATGAGACGTGTATCTTTAATTTATTGGGGTTGCCAACCAAGGGTGAAAATTTAGCTAGTAAATTTAAAAAAAATGCATTTGATTGATGTTGGTCTGGTAACTGTCAAGTCACGGATTTCTTACCAGATGTTCATAGGTAGAGGCAGATTACTTGCCAATGTTTTTTAAATTACAAATTTCGAGTTATATTTTCCAGCAATTCAAATTACAACTTGTGCATTATATAAACGCATTTCCGTTAAGTTACATATAAAATATTACCAAAATTGCATAAACTTATATCATTTTTCTCCTATAACCTATTATGCAGAATGTCTTTCGAAACTGTATCTGATATCTTTATACAAACGTTTTACATCATTCCGGACAGGTGCATCATCAAATAATATTGAATTTAAGAAAATGAAGAAAGAAAATTTGATATAAATCAACGAATTTTATCAAGTTTTTATTGAAATTACAATCACAAATTGAAAAAAAATATATAAAAAAATTGTAAAAAAACAACTGATTTCATTAAAANAAATATTAAAAAATTGTAAAAAAACAACTGATTTCATTAAAATAAAATAAATTTTCTTATAGCCCAAAATACAAATTGCCAATAGTTTTCTGTTTTAGGCAAATTACAACTTCAAATTACCTATTTCAAAATTACATAGATTAGATTTGTAAAATGGGATCATTTGAAACCAAATGACTAGTAGCTTGCCTACATATGCAGATGATAAGTGGAATATAGCAATCTTCAATAATACACATAGATAAACAAATTTTACGCTCTTATTTTGAATTAAATATGAAATTAAGCGTTTGTCTATTAACTACCCAGGTGCTTTTAGAGAAAGTGAGTTTCACTGTGGTTCAAAAGTTTGGTTTACACCTAAAAAGTAGAGTAGAAGAAAATGGTATAAAATTACTAATATTGAGTTTCTCACTCAATTTTCCTTTTAAAAGGCTTTCAACTTTATAAAAAGTTTTAAAAATTTCTTATTGGTTCTCATAATATTCCACAATTCTCATGTTTTAATTGACTAAACCAATCANAAAAGTTTTAAAAATTTCTTATTGGTTCTCATAATATTCCACAATTCTCATGTTTTAATTGACTAAACCAATCAACAACCTTACAATTTCTTGAGAATACTACAAAATGTTTTATGAATTCAAACACTACTACCACCAATATTAATTTCCGTAAATGTTTACTACAAACAAAGAAATTTAAAGAAAAAAGTAGTTTCTGGTACCTTATTCTCTCTCTACTAGTTTCATATTGGTCAAATGTCGGAAGCAATTGTAGCGAAACTTCATACTCTCCTGATTCTTCCTCTTCCGCATTATTCTCCTCAGATGAATCATAGTTAGAAGGAACTAAAAACAGAAAAAGCAATATGTGTACTACACATTAAATAATTCAGTTGAGTAGGAATTACTAACTTTGAAGTATAATTACCTGAATTAACCAACTGGAACCTCTTGTCAGAAATTTTTTTAAATTTTTCACTCTGATTTTCTAATTTTGAATTTTTCCCTGGGTCAGGGTCGTTTTGTGTTTCTATTTCTGATGAAAAGGGTCCTGATCTCTTTCCGTGACCTAAGACAATTATAACACAAAAAAATAACATAAGTTGTTAGAATTGGGACACGCGTGGGTGGTTTTTGTCTCATTGGTCGATATCCGCTTGACTTAACTCAACTACTCATTTACGTACAAAAAGCTATTACTTCTATTAAGAATATTTTTCTATGAATTACTATCGTGTTTGAATTTTTACTGACTAATTGAAATCTATTGATCTTATACAGAGGGAAATTGTCTGTGGGCGAGTTTCTTTTTGAATCTGTCCCACACACCTATCCAAACACCCACATATCAAAACTATACTTAAATTAACCCATCAGATACAAAAAAAAATATAATAAAAATATGAAATACACTAGACGCTAGGTGGTTTTTACAATAAGTATGTCATCATAATAATGAAACGTAGAGGACTTTCTCTGTCGGTTTGAGAGACAGTATAAATCACAGCTTCTCACCGGGAGTTATCTCACTTTTTATGTCTTCACATACTAAAAGATTGTTTTCTTAGAAGTTGGGTTTAGGATTTAATGTTTGGTATTGAAGATTTAGAAAATGTGGAAGGAAATGATGGTTAATAAAAATGAAATTTGAGATTTTTTTTTTNGTTTGGTATTGAAGATTTAGAAAATGTGGAAGGAAATGATGGTTAATAAAAATGAAATTTGAGATTTTTTTTTTTAAATTTTGACTGAAAATGAAGAAAAAAGGGATCAACAGGTTTCACTTTCTCTGGTGTACTTTCTNTTTTTTTTTTAAATTTTGACTGAAAATGAAGAAAAAAGGGATCAACAGGTTTCACTTTCTCTGGTGTACTTTCTGTTTCATCTGATTGAGAGGGTTTTTCATCTGTATATTGCCTCTAGGGAAAGTTGACAACTCAACGACTTACCCAATGGAAGACTAACCACCTCAAGGCACTTCAAAAAAAACTTTTATAATACTTCAAGACTATGGATTCAGACAAGAGAAATATAGTTATAATAAAAACTGTCTCATCAACTTTAGATTTTTAAATTGACAACTTCCCTCTCACTTCTTAAGCCAAAGCATTCTGAAACAAAAGATTAAATAAATAGTTAAGTGCATGCTGAAATTCACCTGGCTTAACTTAAACCAAAAAAGTATTGTTTCTATAGTAAAAGTGTATCCACCCTAGGGTGACCCAACGACTTATTTTGATATTGTGTCATTCGGGTTAAACTGTGTTATAGTTACCAATCTTGCATCGGTGCCATTTCTTGAGTTAGACTAATAATTTAGCAATGGTAAAAGACCTGTTTCTGTTGGGTTTTCAGTCCTTAAGTACTTTGACAAGGCCTGGAGCCAGACTGCCCATATCTTTGTGATTAGGCGTCTGGACCCATGTCATGATATGCAATGATTCCGATAAGATTTTCACAGCAAAGTAAGATAAATGTCAAAAGCTCATCCGCTTTCATGTAAAGTAGGTAAAGTATGCGTAGTAGTAGAACCAAACTACCAGACATCTGAAAAGGTTGTTTACAAGTACAGGTAAAACGAGCAAAGCCTGTTTCGAGGCAATAGAAATATCGAAAGCAAGTCTGTGGGGTTTGCCGATAAAGTCCCTACATCCCTGTTGCTTGGGCGAAGTCAATAAGTGAAATTAACCTCCAAAAATATTGTAAAAGTATAAGATTATGGAAATAATCATTGGGAACACTAAAACTATATCCTTAAAACTAAGGTATTTTGATAATAGGATACAAATAAAATTTTGATAAGGTTACTTCAAACTTCTAAAAGAAATTAAAAAAATTTAGTGTAACTGATTGTTGTCGACACTGGAAAACCTGACAAAAGTTCTGTTTTCTGGCAATAGTGGGAAATCAAATGTTTGAAATCAATAATCAACCGCTTTGTGATGGAGTTTGCTGTTTTGTAAAAAGATGAGTAGAATATATTGTTTCTGAAAATTTTTTGAAGATACGACATGACAATTGTTAACCATTTGACCCAGTTGCCAAGAAGCTTTTGTCTGAAGTTGAGAGCATTATCAATGTTGTATCAACATCGTTGAGAGTCTCAACCACGTCGATAAAGTGTAGGTAATGCTGTCATCTATCATACTAAAAGCTGAGATAAACCATTGTTTGCCAATGACTCTTCCGGTGATAGCTAAGGTATCAACTATATGAGCTGTAGTATCAACTGTATTTAGTTGTTCACTACATAGCTTCCAGGTTATAAGGAGAGACTTTTGACACAATGCTTTTTGTTGGGAAAGCGCCATGGGAAGAACCATGGCGCCAAATTTATAATTAATATGCTTTATAGTTAATGGTTATACTACATCTAATACCATAGTTACATTATGAAACTTTTGTTTCTGAAACTTTGCAACTTTTCTTTTTCAAGAATCCTTCACTTGCTATTCAACTATTTTTTGCATGTGCAATTACACTTCATGTATGATATTTTTATGTAAAGAATTATTTTGGTGACAAGTGAGACAGTTCACTCAAGACGTGGAAATCGAAAATTTCACCAAGAATAATTAAAAGTTTTAAAAAAGTCATTCTCGTCCTAATATGATAAAGCGGGAATCGAAAGTTTTGCAAAAGATAACTAAAATTTTGGAAAAATAGCCATTTTTGCCAATTTAAAAATTTGAGTATTTGGAAATTGCAAGAAAAGGTTTATGAGACTGCAACCAATAGGATTCCATTCCAATTTTGGCGGAATAATTTTTTATCACGCAACACCACTTTTTAACAAAAGGTTTATGAGCAGTTACACTATGTAAGACTTTTCCGTGAAATATTTCAACATTCAAGGTTTCAGAAATAAATTTGCATAGTACAATTATTGATTAACTGGAATTTTTTTGAAGAAACTATTAATAGTTTCTGAAAGATCATTGAAAAGTAGTGGATCAAAGTCAAATAATCAAGCACTACAACAAGTTTTATAATTTTTGAAAATTGACATTCTCCTTTTAAAACACCAGTATCATAATACATTGTCTCAAAACAACATTGAAAAACTTAAATTTTCAAAAAAAAAAACTGGTTCTAGTCTAGTGTTCCTAGATCTTTGACATTTGGACATGTTGCCCTACTTTTCAAAGACTTGTTCAAATATTACACACTTCAAACGCAAACAAAAAATATGAAAAAACATTTGATCATTATTAAGGCACTTCAATTCTCAGAAAATAGTACGGGCTGAAAATTTCTTTTCTTGCCTTCCCGCATCCCCTCGCCTTGCAACAAACCCGCTTTTTACAAGTTAGTAACTCAAATTTCAAGAATTTCAGTTGATTAATTGATAAGTGTTCCAAACACTAGAAATCCCAACCACTACTAACATTGTGAACTAATTACAAGCAGAAGCAACATACAGCAGGAACTATGATTACGGTATAGATTAGAGAAAGCAATCATCACATTCAATAAACTCGAGGGCTGATTTAAACTGGTAGGAATGCTAACTATGCTCAAAATGAATGAAACAATTCTTTTTGTACAGTAATGGAACAGTATTTAAAATCGATAAATAAACTAGTATAATTTACGACGATATGATGTGGAATCATTAATGACGACTAAAGGGATACAATTGACGAAACTTTTCTTAACGCGCAGGATCTATAAAAATAGTAGGGAAACAAGACCGTGAGAGCAAAGTGCGCCTTGTTATGATGTTTACGGTGCTACCATTAGTTCTCATGCTAACATAGAACGTTAAAAACCACCTTAGATATCATGCCAGAACGCACCGTGCACACAATGGCTTGCTTTACTAATTTTTAACAAAAGTGGTGGAAATTGTTGCACGCATGATTTTCTTATTACAAATAACAAGTCCTGCTGCAAAACTCGCAACAGAAAAATCTGAAAAAATATATCGTATAATCTGTGGATAATAGTCGAAGGAATACAGCAATAGGAGAAATTCTAAAGTCGATGTAATTCACTTTCAACGATCAAATGGTAACTATTGAAGTATCCCAGATTCATAGTATCTGTTATTACATTAACAAAACTTATTAAAAAAATCTATTTCAAATTTTGCTGCCTTCGAGTAGATCAATATTGAATTGTAAATTTAAAATTAAAAGATTATATGTATATGTATGTATATAAATATATTAATATATAAAGTTTACAAAAGTTGAAACTAATTATACGTGCAACATTTTCCTTCATTAAAACCATGTGGGTAGTACATAACTTGCTCTAAATTAAGCAAAACTCTAACACCTAAATCCGATTATGGAACATGGTATCCTTTAACTAACTTTTCCTAACTTTCAGAGAATCAGAGAATGTAAGTTATTTATAAATTTATTAATTATACTTTTGCTATCCAATGTTATAATATTAAATTCGAAGAGTCTTCTTTAAATTATAAAAATTCCATATGCAGGTCAACCATAACCGTTATAGTCAACAAAATCACTTTTGATCCATAGAACATAATGATTAGTTTCAGTTTATCTCTTGAAACTAAATTTTCATGGATATAGTGTGAACAGTTATAAAAAGATTATAGAAAAATAAAGAAAAGATTTTTTTAAATTAAGTATGTGCTTCAAATGACAGCAAGTTTTTTATTTTATTTTTTATTTTTAGGGTTTGCAAAACAAAAATACCCAAAATGTAACTCACAAAAAATTAAAACTTTTTCAACAATTTGCTCACAGCCTTCATTCAAAAACGTAGCCTGACTACTTTCACTTAATATTTCCAAAAATATAAACACTTGCACATGAATAGAAAATTAAATTTCTGGAACCAAATTGACAATAATGAATCTTTTTCAACAATGAACATAGGCCAAAACTAATATTCTATTGATTATAACCAACAGTGTACGGCATGTACAGTTGAAACTAATTTAAAAGTAAAAACACGAACGCCTACAAAATGCCACAAGATACTTTTAATCTATAGACGGAACCATCCAAATCGGTTTTTCAAAATTTAACAAGTTTGACTATAGTTATAGAAAAGTTATCAAAACAGAATTTGTTTATAATTTTATATTGATAATCCCGTAAAAGAAAATTTAGTCTAAACTTTTCATTAATTCAACCTATTTGATTTTGACGTCATTGCACATAAGTCAAATTCAGTGGAATCCGGTTATAATGAAATTTTTGGTAATTGCAAAAAAAAATTTATCGGTTCGATTATAGTGAAATGCTGTTACAGTGAAAACTTAGTTTCCTTCATTATAAGTAGACTTCAATGTAGAAGGATAGCTATATTACCAGTTAATCAGTATAAATGTATACAATACGTCTGCCAAGTTTGAAAAATTAATCAAATGGTAAAACAGAAAATATTTTAGGCCATTAAATTTATATTCGTTTCCAAATGCTACACAAAACACAATTTGTGAAAGTAGAAAGCAATAAAAATTCTTGATTCTTGCTCTTATTGTTACATGTTAAACATTTGACCTTAAAGACTTCAAACTTATCATACATAATCTATATTGTTAAGTTTTTCAGAGATAATTCAGTAACAATTTCACTAGTAGTTCCTTTGTATACAGGCTGTCAAAAGTTTTTATAAATCGACTTTCTTCACTTTCACTGTAGTCCATATTTGTGTTCTAATATGAAATAAATAAAAACTGGCTAAATTAGAATAATATAAGAACTTTAAGAAGAAGAGGCGTGAAATCAAGTAAATTCTAAATTCTTAAATGAGTTGAACAGTCGTTTAAATTCCTGAAATTTTTATTAAATTTTTGGACTTAAATTACCCAAATTTACAAGTAGGTAAACATATCTTAGAGTTAACATTTAATCAAAATTATTAAATGGGTTGTTCTCTGAAAAATTAGTGATCACATTTTTCTTTCCAATCATCATGTAAATAAGAATTTTCTTAGCACAAAATAAAAGGAGTAATTTGGAAATTAAAGAAATGTTTAATCAATCAATAAATTTAGTTTATTTGACGTTGGTCATCCTCCCTATCAATATAGAAATTATGCGAATGTGAAATTAATTAAATAAGGCATTTAAAACTATTAAAACTAGTTGTAAAGTTGTAAAATTTTTGGAATTAAAGTGTTAAAACAAATCTTTAATCAAATTATTTATCCTAGAACAAAAAAATATGATATTTTATCTAGTTTACTAGATTTCGGTTATACGTATCTATTTACAAAGACGAATAAAGATTTAAAACGACATAAAAATTAGTAAAAGAAGAAAGCTGTTTTTCTATTGTTGCTACAACCCTAGGCACTCTGAACATTATCTTCGAATGGTTACAACAAAATTTTTTAATATTTTTGATGCATGAGGTGTAAGAAATTATGATAAAAATTATGAGTGACTTTTACAAATTGAAAAAATTAAGACACACCGTTGTTGTAATTAGTAGAGAACAGAGATTTACCTTTGAGTTCAAAGTCCCTTCACTCAAGTGTCATATTGTTAATGTTCTGATGAGAGGAGGAATCTTTGCTCCCCCCCCCCCCCCCCCCNAAGTCAACCCTTACAAACTCATATACATCATTCATCTAAAATGAATCCAAAAGATTATAATTCTATCAGAATTGATGAACATTGTAAAAAAAAAAATTATCTACCTACGCTTCATTTTCAACCGCTAACAGCTATATTTTAACACATTAATGTTAGAAGACGAAAAAAAAAAAATTCAAATGAAACTTTTTCCATCCTGTAACTCTCAATTTTGACTATATCCTCTCTAGAGAATATTTACATCTAAAATTAGTTAAAGTGACTACTGAATAGACAAAATCTATCACAATGAATTAGTAATACCTCATATTATGTTCTTTCTCTTGTTCTAAAGTACCTTTAAAAGCCAAACCAAAGCAAACAAGAACTAATGGATTCAATTTTTTTTCAGTTTTAATAGCACAAAAGGAAATAATAGTGTAGGTGGATTTTTGCAATCGGTTTCAAGTTTACGAACTTAAAAAAAAAATTTTTTTTTATATTTCTTATAAGTTATAATCAAAAATGTTTGTAATTTTGAAGTTGCAAAATTAACAAATTTGTAACCGTATTTATTCTAAATAAACCTAAAAATTTTATTCAAATTTGTATATAAAGTATAACTGTCTGATAGTCTAAATTAGATTGGCATTAATTGTTTTGGGGCTATTAAAGTGACAAAAATTCTAAGTTTGTTTATAATATTTTTACCGTCAAATTTCCTACAGATGATACTAGGTTGTGGATTCACTTAAATGTGGTAGTTGATATTTTTTTATTTTCAAAACCAAAATTTTTGAAAATATGAAAATAATTTTTTTGTTCAAAACTTTTTCTTGTGTTTATGAGATATTTTTGTAAAAATATTATTATGAAATATATTTCAAACGATGTTATTTGTTTGAAATATTTTTTGCACGTTGCATAAATTTCACGAATTATATGGAATCATTGAAAACAATTTCAACTTTCATTTCAAAATGGATTGCACTCCATTTCTATTTTCATTTCAATAAATCCTATAAATTATTTATGTAAAATTGAAAACAAGTAAAGAAAATTTTTTACTATCACACGTTTTAACAAGCTCCAGACTCACCTCGATATAAGTTGATAGAGAGTTCACTTAATAAACTTATTTAATTTTTACTCATCAAACCTAAGAATAAAACTAAGATAGATCTTTAGTTCTATTGTATAAATACAACAAAATATAGATTTGAATATCAACGAAAACTTTCTATTTTATAGTCCTTATACCAAATCAATTTCAAATTAGTACTAACATACATCATTAAAATGTGAAATTTTGTGTTTTCAAGGTATTAAAAGGAAGAAAAATGATATCTAAATTTCTTACCTCCCCAACAGGAATGGCCGTATCTCCAACAGGAAGCTAAAAAGTTAGTTAGATTAAGTATTATGAATAATTGGTTAGGTATTATTACCTTGGGCGGTTGCGATTAAAGATAGAATCGCAAAAATGTAGGAGAGTTTGTGATTGGACATTTGGGTTGAGAGTAAACTCTAACAAGTTGTCGTAACAAGTTGTCGGAGTGATCCGTATGAGGTATTTTTTATATAAATGAAAGTCCGCTGATAGACTTGTTCCTGTGTCCAGTAATTAAGAGTGATCCGGTAGTTAAGAGTGAACGGTGGAGAAAGGAGAGAAAGTGACGGAGGGTTGGTTCTTATAACTCCAGTTTTTTTTCTTCTACAATTTTTCTATTTTTTGCATCCTCTAACTTCTGCTCCCACGACTCCCACTTTCACGCAACATAAGCTAAAATACTAAATACTTAACAAGAGACACTCATGTCAAACCTTACACGCACTCTTTCTCATACAAACTTACTCTCGGTTTGCATTTTCTAATTCAAAAGGAAGAATTATAAATTATGATATACGGAGAAATTCAGTATAGAGATTATATTCACTGTTGTAACTGCAACTCAACAGATATCAAGGCCAAGACGCATGAACTGTCCATACACTAAATCCACGTAGGAGGAAATTTCCAAACTATGTTGCGCCGAATCTCTTGTTTGTTACGGTTTTTGGAAATTAATGAAATTTTAACAACCGCTAAAAAATCTTAAGAGGTTGAATTTATTTAGTTTGTTCAAATGATTTCTGAGGGATATTGTTTATGCCCTTCCTAATCAAATTATATCCCAGCCAAAAAGAAATCAAATCTTTTTGATAAATCAAAGTATGGTCTTCAAAAATACATAAATATCTACAGATTTTCCTTCATTGCAATATTTGCATTTGTTATGATTTTTAGCAAGAATTATAAAATTAACCGAATTTTCTTGATAATTTTATACAAAAATGATTCCAGCTTCCATAGCTGACTACAAATATACGTTAAATTACACACATGTACACATGAAACCCTTTCAATAAAAATGTAATTTTTTCAATGGCTAAATCGTAACTAGTAAAAATTGGTGCAAAGGCAAATCACTAGTATGGGACTCCACTTGTGTCGACACTTATGCAAAATCTTACCTCTCTTCCACATCAAGAGAACTTGGATCTGCCGCTTTAATTGCCGAACATAGAAAACTTAAGAAATATAGCTTCCTACCGGAAAACCAATTCATCTTCATTCCCGTTGCGATTGAAAGAAGTGGAGTATGGGGACAAAAAGGGTTATCATTGTTGAAGAAAATTGGAAATTACATACACATTGCCACTGGGGAAAACCGTTCTACGACATTTTTACTGCAAAAAATCAGTCTAGCGATTCAACGTGGAAATGCTGCCTCTATTCTAGGAACGTTGCCTTCTGGAAGACATTTGGACGAAATTTTTTTATTAGCAAATTAGATTCTTAAGGAGTAATATTTACTTGATAAAAATTTTAAAGATTAAAGAACAAATTTAACAAAATGTAATATTCAAAAAAAAAAAAAAGTAAAAATAAATAACTAGTAAGTGAATTGTTATTGGTGGACAAATTACTTTTATTAATTTACAGCCAATCGCATTAATTAATGTAATTGTGTTTTTAATCTATAGCGTAAATGATCTCACAGGAAAATAGAACATGCGATCTAACATAAGCTAAGACTCTGGAAATACATGGAACAAATTTTGGACATTTAATTGACGAATTATGCCAAATTAAAAAAAAAAACATTAAAATTTCTTAGTTCCAAATTAACATACTATTTTATTGCCTAGAACAAGTTATCATCCTCACCACATTGATTCAGAAACAGCTAGCAAACAAAAATCACTATATACATGCTTCATTGACACTTCTCATGCCTTTGACTTAGTCAATCATTCCAAACTGTGGAACACCTTTTTAAAATATGAATGTCACTAAAAATTGTCACAATAATTACCTACATATATAACCGCGCCAAAACTAGAATCAGAACCACACAAGGCCTTACCCCAGAAATCAAAATTAAAAAAGGTGTATTACAGGGAGATACGCTCAGCCCTAATCTTTTCAACTTATTCGTCAATGACATCACAAACATATTCTCGTCTCCCATAATCTCTGGCATCCTCTTCATAGATACACCAATACATACTGTTATACGCTGACGACATGGTCTTAGTCGCTCCCACCAAGGAATGCCTTCAGATCAAGCTTGACCTCTTCCGCCAATACCTTACACAGAAGGGGCTCAAAATTAACCTAGAAAAGACAAGTCGTAATTGTTAGAAAACTCGGTAAGAAAAAGAAAGTAGACAAGCTGAAATGGGAAAAAGAATAAATTGAAGTTGTCAAATCCTACACTTATATTGCAGTCCTGTTCACCTCATTTGGCAGGTTAAAAAACACGGCCTTAAACTTCATAAATAGAGGAATTTGTGCCACAGAAGCGATCATCCCCACCGTGAAGTGTTCAAAAACATACAGGGAGGTAACATAAGGCCTACCTAGGGATTTTGATTTAAGCGACCCTTATCTATGTCACCCACCAAACATCAACAACAGAGATTAATAAATTATTTATTAAGTAAAAAAGAATACAATTGTTTAATGAATCATTTGTTCCAAATGATCACCGTTCATGTCTATGCAATGGTTGATGCTTTCATAAAGAGTGCGTCTGACATTTTGCAACATATGCGGATTCTCATTTACTGAACCAACAAACCCTTCTATCCTTTGTTTTAGCTGGTCGAGGTGAATTATGTGGATCTAATTTCACTGCAGCAATAACAGCCGCTGCCATATCTTCATTTGTTGCACGTTTCCAACAAGACTCAGGTTTTTGGTCAAAAAACGAAATTTTTTTTTCAAATTTTATAAGAATGTCTTTAACAGTCTGGCTCGGCGTATTTGATTATTAGTAGTGGCCGGATGATTATTATATCTAAAGGTACATTTATAGTCTACGGAAATGCGATCCGTCCCGGAAAAGCTGCCGGAAAATTTCACGGATTGATTTCAGGATGGAGTCTACGGAAATTAAACGGATTCAAAAACGTGGATTAATTTATACTCTCATTTCGAAAAAAAGTCACGTGATTAAGTAATCAAAAGTTTGGATTGAAAAGAGAAACAGATACTTATTGTAAAATTTAAAATTGAAGTATTCCCGCCAAACTCTTGTATGAATGTTTACTGTCAAAATGAGATTTGACGGATCGTCACACGGAATAATAGAACTCAGTTCTATTTTTCCGTAAGCCTTTTTTTCCGTTCCGTGGTGGAGAGAAAACGGGACGGAGTTATATCCGTGAACTATAAATGCACCACACTGAACGGAAACTTTTACGGAAAGCCTAGCTTTCCGTAACGGTTCCAGTTTCCGTAGACTATAAATGTACCTTAACCAGTAGTTGCTCATATGAATCATCTGGAAATCGGTAATGATATTTTATGAGAATCAACCTCAGCCTTGGCGATACTCCCATTATCAGAAAACAAAACAGATAATCACAATTGAAGTCATTAAATTAACCAAATTCTGTTGCCAATATTTGGTGTGTGACATAGATAAGAGTCGTTCAGCTGAGGATCTCTAGGCGGCCCTTATATTACCTCTCTGTATATTCACCAAAGTGCCATTATAATTTTCAGATCAATCATCCAATCCACTACACTTATTGGAGCAGGAATTTGGGAACTTCAATACGGAGATGAAAAGAAAACTTCTGAAAACAGAAAATAAAATTTCTGCAAAAAGTATCTCAATCTACCAACAAACATACCAAAGTATTTCATACGTTCGAAACTTAAAATCTCACCACTAATATTTGAAATTAAGAAGTTTGCCATCTCCTTCCTCTTAAAAATTCTTCAGTCTCTTACCGACTCCCTTATCTTCAAAGCCTATCTTGAACAAAAAATATCCACATCGTTGATTACAGGTTATCCGGGAGTTAGTACATATAAATACACAATACTTTTAAAAGGGTAAAAATAGAGAGTACTATAGATAAAATTACTGCAAAATGGTTGTCACATAATACGTTGAAAATACAAGAGGAGCTGAGACAGAGACACAGAGGATGACAGATTAAACATCATGAAATCAAGTACGATCTCACACTTCCTTGCAGCAAAAACAAAAAACAGAACTGAATCGCAATTCCTAACACCACTCCCTCTATATCTCGTCACACGAATCACCCAACATAGACTAGGCTCAAATTATATTTTTAACGAAACAAAATGATACAACCTAGGACATTTGACAGGAAATTATGTCGTCTGTGTGGATCAAATGATTCTTATCATAACAGGGCAAACTAATTGTAATTAGATTAAATGTATTCTCATTACGTAATCTAATTACAAAATTGTAATGCATAATTCAAATTTGTAATTGGTAATTTTGAGCAAGTAATTTGCGATTGGGAATTTGTAAGAGTTTGAGCAAATGTAATGGAATTACAAAATACTTTGTGTACCAAGAATTGTTTAAAGCTCAGTTTAGTGGTACCTCATTCTTAACTTTGCTCATCTCGTGCCGGCATCATGGAACAAAACACCTTTAATGAAGCATTTAGAGTTTGTTTACGCATACTGCAAAAGATTTTTTATAGTACATTTCTTAAAGGATCCTTGCGTGAACTATGAATTGAAAATTTGACTTAAAAATTTAAATAATCTACACATCACTTATGATATTTTAATCCAGTTAACTATCTTGAGTTAAACGAAGAAATTATAGCTTAGAGTAAATTAATGCATTTATTGAAGTGAAAAGCTAGCTTGTAATATTGGCTATTTATAACGAAAAATAGAAGTATTTTACCAAACGTTCGGATACTAAACATTTTCATAAAAGCAACACTCTCAGACTAGCGTCAACTTCATTAGAACGTCTGTTCCACATTTCAGGGATTATTTTTTTTACAAGTCTTTGGCAGTGAATATGTGGAGGCATTGGCAGTAAATCATCATTGTCATCAATTTTGGCAAATCAAAACCTAATGTTTGAAAATGTAATTTGTAATTTAAAATGAAATTGAATTACTGTAATTTGTAATTAGTATTTCCTTAAGCCAGATCAAAGTAATTATAAAAATGTAATTGGAAAAATCTGTTAATGTAATTGGTATTTGGTAATTTGAAAATTTAAAACGAGTAATTTGCCCACCTATAACCGTAACCAATAAGAAACACTTGGTAAAACAGAATGACGTGGTAAGGGTATTATTATTTTCCGAGCTAAATAATGACGCACGCAAGTTTAGGTGAAAAACTACCGCGATCTGTGAACCAATAAGGTAAATTTGAGATAACAAAATGAAATGAAAGAATATGTAGGTTTACAGAGTCGAATAGAAGTAGAATCCGTGGCAATATTAGGTGCAAAGTTCAATGCTTAGAACCAATAAGCAATAATACAATATCAAACGAGCTATATGACTAGCACCAATTATTTTACAAATTTAGCTGAGGTTGAAATTAGTGTATTCTAAACACCGAGAGCCCCACCAAATTAGGATCAGGTTAATTTTGATGCCAAGCAAAATTACTATATGCATAGCACCAATTGGTTATAAGTATAACCCAGACAGACGGACCGACATGACAATCTCATTAACCTCTCCAGCTTCGCTGTTTACGGTGAATAATGAAGCAGGGGATTCAGTATCGAAAGTGGAAACGATAACCCTAGCCAAGTTTACAGAAAATTGCTAGAGTGAGATGGTTCCACAGGTATCAGGTGGCTGTGAACGAATCAATTTAATCAACTGCTAACGACATAAAAGTTGTAATTTTAGCTCACAATATAGAGTACAACACTGACATCCCAATGGAAAAATAATCAATAATGAACCTGACTAATAAGGACTTAAGGAAGGATTCAGCTTCCACTCATCAAAGATGTAATCTGGGGGACTGCTTTAGCCTTAAGTCCGTGGATCGTTCTCCGGCATACCCTGCCACACTAGACGAACAACTCAACCCATACATACTATTCTCGGATCCTTAACAGACAAATAATTGGGTCCTTTTGTTTCTGCTCAGATGCGCTAGATCATATTATCTCTTGGCGTGGCAAAACTGACACACTCCCTTTCTAAGTATAATGAAAAGCACTGGAAAGAAACTAAAAGTAATACCCCATTAACTAAAACAAACATGGTGCATGTGATCGGAAATCAGAAAGGAAAAACTTGTAAGTTGCTTGGGTTCACGGATTCCGACTAGTCCCACGATACTTTCAACCGAAAAACGACAATTGCATACGCTTCCTTGCTAAAGAAATCTAGATATCCTAGGCAAAACAACCATTAGTGGTAGCATCCCACAAAGAAGTTGAGAAAGTCTTGTTTGCATCCGAAGCTAAGGTAGCAATCTGGTTCACCCCATTATTGCAAAGACAAGGGTATCCTCAGCCTATATTCATTATATTGGTATATAATCTGGAACGCCACACCCTGTCAAAGCACCTAGACTCTAGATTTCAGTTCACCCGCATCCTCGTCGAGAGTGGTTGAGTCAAGGTAACCTAATCCCCACACATATTTTTTACAAAATCACTGAGAAAGACAAAATTCGAAAAATTAAAAAATCACGTTGGTTTGAAGGAAACCCCCGACACGGAATCAGGATCAGAAAATGAGAAGCCTTTCAAACACCGAAGAAAAAGAGGCACACCATTTATTTTTTGTTATGAACAATGATGACATTGCTTATCTTCATTGGATCAGGGTGCAGTATTGCGTCTCAAACATTACATGCGTTTCTTTGGTGTATCAGTAAGACACCAATAACCAGAGGAAGTAACACTGCACTCTTATCAGTGATATTTGGCATGAGCTAATGATTACTCCAGACGCAATTCACAAGGAGCTTGTATCTGAGGCAAAATAGAATGTCGGCAGCTATACACTAAGTTGTTTATCAATGAGATTGTGAGTATGTACCCAGCTCAGCAATGACTAAAGTAGATAATGTAAAATAGTAGATGGTAAAAATTGGTGTTTATCGTCATCAGTATTGTCTTAGACTCGTGAGTTTATCACAGTTTATGCACAAGCACAAGTTGCTTAGATTCTGAGAAAAGCTCATTTCCTTCTTCCATAAGAGATTAGTATCTTCTGGGATTTTATCGTTGGTATTCTCATAATATATAAGGTACCCGAATTGTTGGGTTGAGATAGACTGTAGTAGTGACATTATGGAAATATGCCGAACCGAGTACTCTTAGTTGAGGCTGCTTTAGCAGTTGTCTGCTGTTTTCTCTGTCTAGTGCACTTGTTCGTTGGTTTCTCTTTCTGTTTGCTGTAAGATCTTTTTATTTTCTTCCTTCTAGCTTGAACGACTAGGGATTTAGTTCTTTGAAATATTCCTTTTCCCGTTTCTAGAGACTAGCCTGCATTTGGTTTTTTCTACGTCCATCAAAAACCCTACACCATTTAATTTTTTTACAGAGTCTCCGTTAACGCAATATTAAACTGTTCTGAGATCTCTCGCATGTGAAAATATATACAGGGAAGGACATAAGTAAATGCACATCGAGAAAGTGAGTCAGATGTGAGTTAGCATGGAGTGAGATCGGAGATTTTAACCCCTTAATTTTTTATACATGGCTCTTGCAGCTAATACTTTCTTTATGTGTACTTACTTTTGCCCTTCTCTGTATATAAAAATAACAAGCAGTATGGCATACTTTTCAATATCGCCGAATACTAACCCTAATCCTCCTCCTCTGTCTAATTCCATGAAACACTGGAATTCCTCACATATTTGTCATTTCAAAGTGTGATGGAATGGGTAGCAAACTGTAGAAACCGCGAACAATAAGCTAAGATAACAGACTTGAGTTTGTAGAGTCAAGTAGAGCCTACGGATATCGTTAGCCGACAAACTTATGTTTGAAATACTCGATGATGAGAACTAATTCGAATTCCTTCACTAAAAATGAAGAATCCGCAAGAAGTGTAGAAAGACGTGAATTTGTAGCGCCAAATAAAGACGACTAGAAATAGCTTTAGCTGGCAAAGTTATGTTAAAAAATTGTTCTATGATAAGACAAACTAAAGATACTTGATAAAGTAAGAAGTTATAAAAGATGTTAGATTTTAAAGAAAGTTATGGACTTGAACTTTTTGGACTTATAGAAGATAACAAGGTAGAGTAATTTATTGACGTATGAAGCAACAATTAGATAGTGTATAATAACAGTAGTGGAACATCTCATATAGCATCATTATGCAAACCTAAAAGGGGGCTTAGGATTCCAGCACTGAATGATTTTTGTGACAATCTTTCACTCTTTTGCTTCTGTCTTTGTTGACAACTGTTGATTTTGGTTGTAAAATCCACAGTCTCATAGTTGCGTATTCTGGACTAGACAGAAATTTAGTAGTAGTAATACTTGCATTTGCTGTTTCTATAAATATTTCTTGCTCTGTTTCGAAAAAGAGCGAGCGGAAATTTTATGTATATTACCGTCCAGTTAAAAAATGCCTTAGTGCTCATCTCGTGAGCGGTGAGATGAAGTAATTTTCCACATCCACTACAACTTGCAGTTACTAACTTGCAATTATTCTATAGCAGAAAAAATCATAACGAAGGTAGACTTGTACTATTTCAAGCATATTTGACAAAAAATATGTTTAGAGAGCTGTACACCTCCCAAAATGAACAATTTACACACGTCTAAGACCATCAACTACTAGAATTTATTGAAATATGCTGCATAACTTATAACAATCAAATGCATAATAGTAACGCACACAGTGTGCAATATAATGAACAGCGTCTGATCTGTGAGCAAACCTATACATTTGCAGTTACATCTTTCCTATTCTCAGAACGCGTTTTTATTAGTTTTGTACAACAAAAGTGAGCAAAACATTTATCTTGAATAATTTGGTTGCATTAGCTATTACACTTGATTTATCTTTGACGAAACATTAGGCCAAAGCTGATGCCGTACATATAATAGATTCTGGGGAAGTGTCTACTGTTTCTCATTTATTTGATTCGATTGATTTGAATTTTTTAATTGACTATTTACTGCTGTAGCATACATGTGGTCAAGGTTGCAATGAGGAATTACACAAAAAGTTTTTTCTTAATTCCTCATATTGAAACCTTGCCAGCGAGAGTGCTAAAGCGATTCTATTCAATGAGTTCAAAATAGTACATCAGTATGGCAACTATTTGCATACTGGAGCGGTGTTTCATCTGATGTTAAATTTAAACAAGCTTTCTATAAATACTGGCCCAATTCCCGCAATTGTATAGAACGCTTCATAGTACTGTAGGACTATGAAACTATGAGATAAATACAACTATGAAACGTGACTCATTTTGGAGGTCTCTGATTGGTTGAAAAAACTATGAAGCTCCCGCTAGTTCTAATCTACTCAGAGGCATGTATAAATGTCATAGTCCCTCAATGCAATCCTCTCCACTCAAACTCAAGAGAAACAAATTCTGTTTGAGAGGAGTTGTGGGGATGGGAACACATTTTCTCAACTCTGTAGTGACTGATTGAACACAGGCTAGTTGTCCCCTTGATAATCTTCCTTACACATTTCGGTGAGGAATAGACAGCTGTTAATTCTAGCACAACTTTTCTATCATTTTCGTTCCCGTAAATTTTCTATAATCTCAAAGTATTAATACTATCAAGCGTTCTATACAATTACGGGAATTGGCCCACTATTTTTTTTCTTTGAATGAAATTATCTTTTAAACGAAAAAAGATTTAAACCATAGATGGGCCCTCCACCCTCCAGTCAGCAAACCCCTCCACCCCTCCAAGCTAAATTGACCCCTCCAGCCCTCCACCCCTTCAAGCTAAATTGACCCCTCCACCCTACAGCCCTCCACCCCTTCAGGCTAAATTTATCCCTCTACCCCTCCGCTCTCCATTCCGCTAAAACCACTTCAAAGTAAGTTGACCCTTCCACCTTCCAGTCCACTCAGCAAACACCTATCCGTCTACAACAGCTCCTACTGGATTCCATCCATCCCGCAATAATTTTCGGTTAATTTCTAATCGATTCCCTTTTCATTTTAGTAGTATTTTATTTTTGTGATTAAATAATTTTACTTTATTAAATATTGAATACACCGGAACACAACCAAAACAAAATAAATGGATTGTACAAGGATTACGGGTTCAAAGTGGGTCTATTGTTCTATAAAAAGACTCCAGCCTTCCGCCCTCCGTTGAACATAAGAGCCCTCCACGGATAATAATACACCTCCACCCCTCCAACCCTCCAGATCAACTTCAGCCCTCCACCGAAGAGAATTGCCCTCCACCTATTCATCCCTCCGGCCAGATTTCACCCCTCCACCAAAAATGTACCCCTCCACCCCTCCCCTCCTCCCACCGCAGAGGGGGCTCATGTATGATTTAAACGCTCTAGAACAACCATCTAAAAGGCTACTAGAATAAAGTAAACTCAAATTTCTGGAAATGAAGAGGAATTGAACGACGTAGCTAAGCAATGCATAAAATGCAGTATTTTTGAATCAAGAGAATATGTCAGGAAGGTGTCGGAAGGAAAAGTGGGCTCAACCTGCTATCTTCAAAATGCAATCCCTTCAGTTACCCTATTTAAGATGGACGCCCATTCCATGCCGTCTAATTTCAGTGTTTTGTAGTGCTTTATCTTTTTCCCCAAAGGACTTTCCTGCAAATACTTTTATCTTACACTTTCTCCAGTTCCTACCTATTTCTTCCAATCAGTAAAATCACCAGTGACCTTCTCCAGACCTTATTTGAATACTTATGGCCTCAGTCGAAACAAATTTGACCCACGAGAGGTAGTTATAACTAAAGTTGCAGCGAACACAAGTTTCTAAGGATATATTAAATTTGGACTAGCAACTCAACTACGCCATTAATGAGGCAAGTTAATATGGCTAAGAGAGCAACTTTCTTATTTCAGTTGCGCAGTCAACGAAATTTATACTTAAAATATTAGAATATACATAGTTTGAAATTCTTTAATGAATATTATTGATTCCCTGTATACCATCCAACCCAAGCTGGTGTGATTTATACATTAACATAATCGAAGCAATCTCTCGTAACCAATTCGCTTAATGTTTTCGGATTTACCCCACTACTAGGTTAAGACCAAATCTGTAATGCCAAAAGTTCTCCATATAAACTATCCCACCGTTGCTGACAACAACGGATGTAATTACAAACCTCCAGCATCTCATCGTCTCTAGGATGACATTTCCTAACTACCCAGATTCCGCGTTCAAAGCAACCATTTGGGCAGAGAAAAATCCACAAATCGTTATATCCCAATCCATTGCGTTCGGTTAGCAGATGATCATAGGAAACCAATGTTGCAATTTCCTAATTAACTTTGGAGCTTCCATCTCCCGTATCAGAGAAGACAATATCCAATTACTTCCCGATGTGTAAGCTTCCATACAAACTCTGTAGTTGCATTTACTTTCTTCTTGTCAAATCATCATTCCCTTGTGTTCACATTCTGTGAAGTTTTATAAGTTTCCAAATATGAGACAGCATTTACCAATGTCGTTTATCATAATTTTCTGATAAAGCAATATAATCGTGCTGGGCAAGGTTTCCTCCAAATAAAAACTTTGCGCACATAAAACAATAGTCCAATGCTCGCCAACAAACCCAGATTCTCAATTGCGAATCATCAAGCTAAACCACTGAATCTAATAAGTTAAACATGTCCTAGCAGGAGTTCAAGTTATGAAAGTTTTGATGCTCGTAAACATCCCAACCAAAAACGAAAATTGTCACCCTTCCGAAAGACCGACTCCTAAAAAATTAGAACTTAAGTCTGATCTCATGACAATTGCCGATCTTTATTCCACCAGCAGTACCTGCGTGTCCACAGCTAGAGTCAGAAAACCCCTTATCGAACATCCAAGATAGTCAACGTGCTTATACCTGTCACTTTGTGTTTGGATAATGTGTTGTACCCGGCTCAAAAAGATAGTGACAAACATTTTAAACAAACTTGACTAACCAAATCTTAAAACTCTTTTGGATACATCCGAAGTTTTGTTGACTCGATAATTCAGTGCAGCATGGACAATTTGCAAATTTTTCAACTCTCAATTTCCTTTCCAGAGTCAAAATCGGTCCGGAACTTTCCTTGTCCAAGTGATTCCAACTACATCAACCTTTTCTCTGATATTAGGATATTTTGCCCTTTCCCGCAGAACAAATTGGTCTTGGTCCCCGCAACATTCCCTAGACACCGCCGATGTGTCTTGTATTAACCAACGACCATAGTAGGCAGAAATTGTGAAAATGCTGGATAAATTTGTCATCATCCTTTCTAATTCTTCCTTTAGCGAGGGAGCCTCCAATGGTCCTTGTCAAAAAGGTCAACCGCTTTAGTACTGTAAGTGCTTAGACTACTAAGGCTTTAGACAGAGTTATTTGTAGCGACAAAGCAAGTAAGTTTGGCGCAAAGCAAGAAATGAAACGACATAGGGAAACTGTAGTAAGCAAGTCCAGCACAAATTTAGTAAATATAGTTAATCCATATCCACCCACTTCAAGCTGAATTTGAGCGAATAAGTTTTAATAGGTTTTGTGTTGACTAAGATTATAACCAATCCCAACCCACTTATGCCCGTTGGAACCCAGGCCAATCCAAGCCCACCTAATTGGACATTGGTCCTGTCTAACAACTCATCATGGGTTGGGCGAATGAGTACTCACTTCTACTATTCTGGCCATTTTTCCACTGATCTCAAGGTTTTTCTCACAGTTAGCAACATATTCCTGTAATCTAAGAATGTTTTGTTATGATGAAACAAATGAACCTTGTGTTGACACAAAGACTAAAAAATAAGGTTTTTATGCATGCACTCGCTTACTTTAAAATGCTGCTTTTTCTTATGACCCAAACGAAATTTTGTGTAAACCATGTCAAACATTTCTCATTGGTTCTGAGCATAAAGAAATGTTGCCGTTCCCAATAATTAAATAAAATTTAATTATACCCATCCCTAGTTTTCACCTGTTGTCATTTTACAACCTCTATCAACTCTTCAGCCACTACCCGTTCATCTGTTCCTCTTTTTTACATCCTAACATCCCCATTTATCCTTCAACCTGACTGCATTCATTCTACTCCCTTTGCCATTCGTTCACCTCTACATCAGTCTCCTGTTGCTACCCTTTATTTTTATATATGAGATTTTCACATTAATTTGTAAATAACGTTAATGATGTGGGCGTTTGTGCATCAAACTTTTTACTCTAGGAACAGATTTAAGAGTTTGGTGAAGAGGGTTATTTGTAGACTTTGTCAGCAGTAACAGGCTATTGTAATCGTCGTGTATGTCTATCCGCATGTAACAAAAAGTTTGTGGTAAGGTTTTATTAACACATCAAATGGTTCCGACAGCATCATCCCCGAGTTTTTAAATTCTTTAGACATTCTGTCTAAAATGATTCCTGACGAGTCGATTCTCTCTCATTAGGCATAGGTCATACATAGATATTACTCTTGAACTGATCGTGTACAATCGATTAGCACAAATTCTGTCTAAAAGAAACCGCTAGAGAAAATTCAGCAAACTCTATTTATAAAATATTATACTGAGACAACTTGTCAGAATCAATTCTACTGAAACTGTCAATGATTTTTTATCTAGAACAAAGTAGACAAATTCAAAGACATTCTCCGCATGTGGCTTTACATTGTTTGTACTTTCTCCAATCGTTATCTTGAGAAACAGTACATTGACCAAATTGTAAAAAAAATTAACCGGTATGGTTGCTATTGTCATAAGTTTGCAACTCTTTTTCTAAGGTTGAACTTGACCAGAAATAATTATACTACGAATTCTTTCTTAAATCTTGCTAACTAACTTTCGAGTCTCCTTTAACGTCAGAGTAACGGAAATTTATGACGATTAATGAAAAGATTTCAGAAGATTTTCACGTTTTAGGGACAAAAAAAGTTTTACAAAAGAATTTGAGGTAGATTTTTTTAAACTTTATTTCTAAAAATATTTTTCAAATTCTACTAAAAGCAACAGCTAATTTCAAGTTTTGCATAGGTAGTAATTTCTATTACACCGAGTTTAGTTATAATAATCGAACTAATAATATTAACTCTATTCGATTACATGAATCTTATAAAATATTTGATTATTTTTTGAATTTTATAAAAAGTAACTTTTTTAAACATTTTTAGCAAGCTTTTTATTTTCAAGATTCTTTATCCTTTTATCAACGTTTTGAGTATTTTTTTTAATTGAAAAGTATTTATGGCCTAAATATTATTTTAATTTTTTTTATATCTTTAGCAAGATTTTTGCCTTCTTTGGTAAGAATATAACAAAGATACAAATATTTTAGTGTTTATTAGAAAGAAAAATTTATTAGTAAAGCAATATTAGACAACTTGTTCGTAATATAACTCAAAGTTTCTCATCGCTTGAGGTATCAATTAAAATCAAATGGACAACGGAGTCAAATCTAATGCAAGGTTTTCCGATTCGATAAATACTTTTGAATGAGAAATAACACTCGGTATTTTACAAACTGAACTCAGTCAGAGTTAGTGTGGAGTAAGTGTTAAGGTAAGTGAGTTTTTTCGAGTGGTGGTGGGTTCGAACCTGATAGGTGTTATCGATTTTAGAAAAGTGATGCGTTTTTTTTTCACTTTCCAATTCCCTGCCGAATCCTTTATACAGAAGTTATTCAACAGGCTTGTCTAATCAATTCTACAGACTATAAACCATAATTCTAAACAGAAGTTTATACATAAGGCTGTGCACAACCTGTGTAGAATTTAAAAGCTCGGGTCGGGCTCAATTCACGTTGTTACCACAACATTTTCTAGTTGGTACTGTAGCCAACATTTCGACAACTCAGTTTCTACCGCTTGATGCGTTAGTAACCAAATGATTTCTAAACTTTTAGTTGTATCTCAGCAACCCTTATATGATGGTTGCATTTAATACCTAAGTCACAACGGATGGAACCCTAACTTCTAAAGGTTAGTACCTCGGTTATTATTGGTTTAAATTTTAAGTAGGAACGGTTGATGCTTTGTTTTTGTTTTTTGTGAATCCTCATTACCTAATTTTAAACGATATAGTTTAGCCAGCACGTGGATCTGCTGTTAATATGTTTTTTTAACATAAATTTACTTAATTAATCCAATCAATTTCGATTATGTTAATTAAACGTGCATTTAGTTGAATGACGACAGAAAGTTTATATTTTTCTCTACTTAAAGTTATGTTGCATGTACAGCCCTGCGTGAACATAGTAACCGACGTAATCCAAATAAATTAAAATTGAAATTACAATTTCAAACTATGTCTAAAGTCCAAAATGTCATAGTTCTTTTGTTGGTTGTATATGGTAAGTACGTTATAATCTTAATTATGATATATTATCACTTAACTAAAATTTTTTTTTCAGCGATGCCATCTGCTCAGGAAAGTCGTGCTAAGCGTCAACGTATAAGAGCTGTATCTGTGACATTGTATCAAGATGAATTTTACAACAGTGAGTCTTTTGACAAAATTTTGTGTTTTTAACAATAACTATTTACTTTTTATCATAGCTATTACTGGAGACTCTTATACATACATCATCGCAGTTGGCGAATGTACAAATCTGGACACTGATTGGAACGACCAAATTTCATCCTTAGATCCAGGCAACGCATGTGTAAGCTTGACTTCCTAATTTTCATTTCGCAATTGGTAGGGCTAATCAAAATTTTTCTAAAAATTTGTAGATTATTGTTTACGAAGGACAAAACTGTAAAGGGAAAAATGCTCGTTTGATGCGAAATAGTGTTGGTATTAACAAATTTTCGGAGATAGAATTAAATGATGCCGTTTCGTCTTTACAAACTTGCTAAAAATAATTGGTTCTGTTTGGCGGGATAAACTTAAGTAAAATTTATTATGTTTCATAACATATTTGTCATTTGAATTAGTCTATGCACAAAAATCAAAGTGAATATTCACTTCTTACTAGTTACTGTGTTAGAAATACAATGAGACACTAGTTACATAACTTTGCTCAAATATATCATTTTTCTGATCGATCCATAAAGTTCAATAGTTTTATAACCCCTGAGCAAACATTTACAAGTAATGACGAAAAATAATATATGAATACATAAACCAACGTTTTCATTACCATAATTATTAATTTCAAACTAGTTTTAATTTTTTCAAATACTAAATTTATACTGCTTGAATATATTTCCATAATTTGTACTGCAGTACAAAAGAAACAACCCACAACTAGGATAACAAAAGTTGGATAAATTTGACTCATTGCTAATGGAGAATCTATATCTATATTTGATTCACCTGGACAACAAGCTAAGTTAATTTTTACTACTTTTTGTATATATTTTATAATTTTTTGAGCTACTGTTAAACGATCGTTATATGTCACTTGATTTTCAATTAATGCAACTATTCCACTGTCTCTCAACCTTGAGAAAACTTCAAAAATACGAGTGTAAAATGGAGTGTATTTTTGTACCAATATCATTAATTTCTTATGATAGATTTCCTGTGAAAGGGTATAGCTTTCAGGTCCACGTAGAACCCGTAGTGCATAATCAAAAATTTTGAACATTCGTTGTCGTGTAATGAGTGTATTTGTAGGATATCTGATAAGTTCTTCAATAACACCAAATATATTTTCTTCTGACTTTATAGTACAAAGTAAATTGCCAAGTTTCAACAAATTATCTTCTGTTTTGTCTGTAGTATTTAGCACTTTTGTTTTCAAAAATTGTGTCTGGTTACACCAACTTTTGTTGATATTTTGGCGAAATCCAAATAGTATCAGTGAGTTTGTCGATTGTAGTAAATCGTTAAAGTTAGGTTTAGGGACAGGATTTGTAAGGTATTTGATTAAATTCCCTTTATAACTTTCGCTAACTAGAAGTACATAAAAAAGCATCAATGAGAATAAAAATTTTTTTCGACTCGAGCCATTTACAAGTCGGGATGAAGTAGATTGACCAATGAGAAGGCTGAGAAGCATCAAGAAATAATCAACGGTTGTTTTCTTATTTCTTATAACTAGTTGTATAAACAATGATGTAAATATAAGTAAAGCACATGTAAAAGTTAACATTTGAATACCAACGGGAGCAATAAGTGCTCTCCAAGTCCTAGATTCTTCTAAAACTTGGTACAAAAATTTTATACGAAGTGTTGTTCCAATGTCAAATGGTTCGTAATATGCTATATTCTTTTCAGCTTCGTAACTAGATTTTTCAATAAAGATGTCTGCTTTTGTCCGTATTTTCCACTGTGTGGTACTCCAGTTGTATTTTGCCAAAGCATTTTTTATAAAGTAGAATTGTATCGAAGGCGGATTTTCCCTCAGTATCCCAGTTAAATAGTCTAGGTGTTTAGTGTATTTTTTTGATTTTGATGATGTATCGCCATTCCGCAAATAGTATACTAAATTTAACTTTCGAGAATCTTCACTATATCTTACAAGCAGATGTGGGCTATGAAATTTGTTCGGTTCATGAGAAGCCAAACCAATTTGAGCGAGTGGTAAGGCGTGGTTGTAGTACCAGTAAGTAGATCCAAGGCCTGTTTTTAGAGCAAAATAAATAAAGTTAAATAGACAAAAATTTTTACCCAATTTGATTGGGGCCTGTAGTTCTCCGCCTAATTATTAAACCCCGAATATCTACATGTTTAGATATAGATTGCTTCATAACATCCATCTAAAAATTTAGATCTTTTCGAATTTACTCTTTCTCATCTGGATTATGAACTAATGCTACAACTTTTATACATATTTTTGACGTTTGGCACATATTTCCATATTTTTGGTACATTGTATTCCACATATATCTGCCAATTATAGCATAAAATTTTCTGACATTTGGTAATTGTAGAAAATATTTCATAATTATCAAGCCGAATTCACTCAGCAACTTGTTGCTGAGTTCCAATAAATTTTCTTAAAAGGGAAAGTTTGTAATTTTCTGTGATTATTTAGAATACGATTTACATTGGTCAAACGTAGTACAGTCTGTGAACTTTATTAGGCTAGCAACAATTAATTTTGGGGCATGTATTTAATAATTAATTAAAAATAAGTAAATTTAATTAAATTATTAAGTAAAATGCATTTTGAATATAAGTCGTCGTTTTGGAACCTGAAATCCGGGTTTTATGTTATCATTTTGTATCTAATTTACATTCTAAACTAAATGCATTAAGACGGGGTTCAAAAAATAAAAAAGTGTGCAGGTGCAGCAACCGTGTCGTTTATATTTAGCGAAGCTTTATAAACGAATTTCGTTGAAATGATAGTATAATAAACTTATCTACACCCCTGGCGATTTCCAGTGTGTAAAGTTCTACTTGCAACGGGCAGTTTACTTCTAACAGCTGAGTTGTGTTGTTTACTAAGAAACTCCGAAAAAGCAAGGTACTTTAGCACAACCGTCAATTAATCGACCAGCACCGTTCGCATTCGTTCCCCTCAGGTGCAACAAATCGCTATCTCAATTCTCAGCTTGTGCTCATTATGCAAATTGTCACTCTTCTCAGTTTTACTTTTCTTCTGAACTGTACTCTCCATTAATATCCTACGTATATTGTTTTGGTTTAAACGATTTGCATTACACAGTATCTGTTGAACTAATTTTCCAAATAAGATCCCAATTATTATTTCTGTGAAGCTATCAGAATATGTAATAGCAAGTACTTTAATCCAAGTGGTTGAGTTGTTTTGGTTTAATGATAAATTGCCTGTTATGAATATGTGGAGCTTTGCAATACTTTGAACAAATGCGTATAAAAATAAATTTTAAAGACGTTTCCCAATGATCAGTGACCATTGAAAGTGAAAGTTGAAATGTAATCTAATTATTAATTTCTATGAATAGACTTTAATAAATTACATTAAAATACATCAAATATTCTAGTTCTACAGATACAATCAGCACGGAATCAGAAAATATTCGTATTTCACAAAATAAAATCATACCATTTACGAAAACTACTTCGTATAAACGTTTAGTAATGAATTCCATGAAGTTGTCCTCCGCTGATTTTGACTCCATTGTTACAAAAGCTACAAGGTTCTTGGGAGTTTTCAAATTTGTCGAAACCTCTGCAGCCCTCAAGTACATATTACGCAAACTCTTGTGTCTATTCACTAAGAAAACTTGCATATAAGTGAACCTTTTGAAATTCTTGTAACAGGAAAATCTCCTAAACAAAACATCTTTGGTCATATTTCCGTTGTTAATCGGTTCAATAGGATATTTTACCAATATTATTCCGTCTGGTGTTTCTGTATTACGAAACACGTGTAAGGCACAAGAGACAAAGTCATGAAATAAGTAATTTTTGTCAAATAATATGCTTATTCGCACGGGCAGAAATACTAGGGCAAATGAAAATGAAATTCTTAACTCACTAATAGTTGGAAATAAATCATCACAAATTTCATACTGTCCGTTGACAATGTATACGAATAAAATATTTACGAAAACAGTAAAATACCATGTCCAAAATAGTTGCATTTTTACTTTAATTATATCATTGTAGATCACGTGACTAACAGAACAGGCATCAAATATCGAGATGATATCACAATATAGATTGATGTTATTCAACTAATAAGATGCAACTTAATGGTTGAAGTAGAAAATTCTGGCTAAAACCGCTATATGGCACAACTAAAACCGCTAATTTGAAATTTACCAAGTGTTTTTGAGAAAGGTTTTGTGGATACTGAATTGAATAAAAATAAAAATATGACTAATTGTATGGTATGATCGTCCGGCTGTAGCTTTAGTTCATAATAGTTAGTTACCAGGTAGGATGACCTCAATACGTTTGTTGGTAGTAGTCACAAGTAGATACAATTACCCTAATTTCTGGGAAGTTATCCACTATTGTATATTAGATGCGAATTTGAAATCGTTAGAAAGCATTCGCACAAGTGAGATAACCTAATCTTTTAATCTCACCATAATTAATTCTTATAAAAATATATCAAGTTGCCACTAAGTAGTTTGTTGATAAACCATCAAGAATACACTGTGCTTGACAATGGCATAAATAGTGCATTGCTAAAGGGTAAACTAATGTTCACCAATCAGGTCAATAGCTTTCGACTTCAAAAGCAAGTTCTCCCGCAACACTTTGGAATAGGTGAAGTGTCTAACGATACTATGGTGTAGATGGAAAGAGGCATCTATATAAACTTGAGAATGTTAGATTTAATTTTATCCTGTTAATACAATGATGCTTTTAGAGAATGAATTGGCTGGAAAGATTAAAATCCCACTTACCGTCCTTAGCGCTTAGCTTTCGTTGTAAAAAAACTGGTAGAATAATTTTGTGCATAACTCGCTAGTAACTTGAAAGAGATTAGGGTAAAACAAAATTACAACACGTTTATTTCAGCACGCACTTGGGCTAAACCAACGCACTCGTCTGGATATTATAGTATGAGAAAGTAGCACAAAGTTGTGTCTAAAGGTTCTCATAGTTTACATGTTCTTATGTTTTTATAAATCGGCCATCCTGTCACTAGAGTGTAAAGTATCATACAATAGGTGCATTTCGATATGTGTATCCATGTGTCAATGCAACAATTATTATTCGTCAAAGCTATCAAAATTTAGAGAAAATGAGACGCAGTGCAATATATTTATAAAATATACTTTTAATCGTAGCAAAATATGGGTCTAATAACCGTTTGTTGTTATATAGGATATAAGACCCGACAGATTCAAAATAATATGTACAGTGAAGGATGATAATGTCTGGCAGAGAAAGGAGGGTGGTTCTTTCACTTCGTTGCGGCGCTTATCCAAAGAACCCTTTCCCACCAGTAGGATGCGCGGGTTACCAACGGTTGTCGGTATTAACTTTATTAGGTTACCCAATGCGCTGTTACAGTTATGAATTTAACATTTCTTGGCTATTCATAACCAATTTGTCGATAACAAGTGCTTTAAATATTAATTGTGTTTTCCACATCCCAACCTAACATTTGGTAAGTAAAAAAAAATTTTTTTATGACTTTGTCTTATTATTAAAAATTATATAAGAATTTAATTTAATGTATTATGAAAATTTAGAGATGATCAAATACACTCCTGAACAACGACTCGCAGTTGTCAAACTGTTTTATCGATATCCAGAGGAAGGATATTCTCTCATTATGGATCTTTTACAATAATCTGGCAGTGGCAGAGTTACACCCCATGATAGAGTCAAGAGATGTGAAGTGGATTATTGATAAATTCGAATCCTGCAAGTGAGACGAGCTGCAATCTAGAACACCAGCGGGATCTAGCCGATCATCAGTGGGACTTGCAGCATCGATTCTAGCTGACGTCAATGTCAATCCTCACGCCTCAATCACTCAAAGATCATTGGAATCTGGTGTCTGCAGACAGTCAATCTCAAAAATATTAAAAGAACTGAAGGTTAAAGCTTACAAAAGGAAACGACTGCAGAAACTAAATCCAGGAGATGAGAACAGTCGACTAGAATTCACTGAAATTATGATTCCACGCATCGATGAGAATCAAGATTTTATAAAAAACACAGTGTTCTGGGACGAGGCAACAGTTTTTCTAAATGATGACCTGAACCGTCAAAATTTCAGGTACTGGAGCCAAGATAATCCCAACCATTTTGAAGGAGCAGCTTCGAAAGGGTCACCGAAACTAAATATTGGATGTGGAATTCTCGGCGACAACATTATTGGACCTTACTTTTTTGACGGTAACATAAACGGGAAGAGTTATTTGGAAATGCTTCAAAATTGGTTGCTAGAAGAAGTCCAAGTTGCCGCAGATGAGCAAGGAATACCATTTGACCATGTTTTTTANCTTCAAAATTGGTTGCTAGAAGAAGTCCAAGTTGCCGCAGATGAGCAAGGAATACCATTTGACCATGTTTTTTATCAACATGATGGCGCTCCGCCTCATTTTACGATACCCGTCAGGCAGTGGTTACAGATTCATTTTCCGGATCGAGTGATTGGACGAGGCGGTGACCTACCTTGGCCTGCAAGATCTCCAGATTTGGCACCTTNTCATTTTCCGGATCGAGTGATTGGACGAGGCGGTGACCTACCTTGGCCTGCAAGATCTCCAGATTTGGCACCTTTGGACTTCTTTTTTTGGGGATATATGCGACAATCAATTTTCAAGCCCCCCAGAGCAGCTACGATTGATGATTTGAAGGAACGAATCAGAAGATTTTGTCGCTCCATCAATCCTCAAATGTTAAACAATGTTAGAANGAAGGAACGAATCAGAAGATTTTGTCGCTCCATCAATCCTCAAATGTTAAACAATGTTAGAAGAGGCTTCGCTAATAGACTCTGGTTCTGCGTGACAATGGAGGGGGGCCATTTTGAACATGTGAAAACCAAAAGAGTTGGTGAAAATTTACAAAATTAACGTTCTCATTTAATTATAACGTNATGATTTGAAGGAACGAATCAGAAGATTTTGTCGCTCCATCAATCCTCAAATGTTAAACAATGTTAGAAGAGGGTTCGCTAATAGACTCTGGTTCTGCGTGACAATGGAGGGGGACCATTTTGAACATGTGAAAACCAAAAGAGTTGGTGAAAATTTACAAAATTAACGTTCTCATTTAATTATAACGTATATGTCTAAATGTCTAAAAGGTAGAATTAAAAGTGTGATCTATATGTGAATGAAAATGAAAATATAATGGGCGAAATAGGTGTAAGTACGGCGCACAACTTTAATTTCAATTTTAAAGTTTTCCGTTTTACACTTCAAGTGAAAGAACCACCCTCCTTTCTCTGCCAGACATTATCATCCTTCACTGTATATATTCTAATCTAGAATTATTATTCCTTAGCTATTGTTTTTACACTTTGTTTTCAAACTCACTTTCTCTCATTGTTGAGAAAAAGCCATTCCAAAACTCTTCCTCTTTCTCTTTTTGGTTTNTTTTCCGTTTTACACTTCAAGTGAAAGAACCACCCTCCTTTCTCTGCCAGACATTATCATCCTTCACTGTATAAAGTTAGGCCATCTTTTTTGATACTCGAAAATTCTGAGTGGTCGACAATGTAAGATAAAATGTAATAAAATGTAAAAAAAAATGTATAGGATGCATTTCCTAAATGCGTAAAGTACAAATATTGAAACTACAAAAAATGACTCGTGGACTGATGATATCAAAAGTCAGGTGGATGAGGGTTTGTCTCACCATAAATCTTAACTCAACGCATCCACTAAGCATAATGGTGTTATAACCAGTAAAATCAAATTATTAAGGCGAAAAGTATGATCATATATCCGTTTTCATCTTATTTGCGTTGGTCATATTATGTAATTATTACCCTAGCTAAATTTATTCGAGCAAAGCAAATGATTTTTTGGCTTTAATAACCGAGTTGATTTTTATTATATCGGTTAATAAAATAACCGAAGTACAACAAAATTTTATGAACTGCTCAAGTTAGATGCGTTTTTATTTAGATATTATTAATACGAATTATAAGAAACTGTTAAGTGTGAATTTGACTTATATAACTGAAGTCTGTTAACTAAAACTCACTCTAAGGTTTAATCTAAGTGAGGTGAATAGATAGACATAAAAGAATACGGAACAATTCATCGCGGAATTTAGCTATATTTCATGCGTGTTAGCTACAACCATATATAGTGAACGGGTTTATTTCGTATTTCCGGAAGTTTAGTATAGTTGATTTCATTAAATATTAGTTATCTTAGTTTTAGATATTGCAATCGAATGTTATATTGTAATGTTACAATCAGCACTAGCTGCCTCAATCTAGCTTCTGAACTTACTGAATGAGTACCTTTTCTTATTTAATTTTAGGGTTTGTAGCAGAATACAACTATTTTCCCAAAACTTTAGAAGAATTATTTCACCATTTGGACGAATCACCAAAGAAATTTTGCAACTTATTAATAAATTTTTGTTTCACTTTTCTAAAGAATTTACGAAATAATTCCTTATAATAAAAAGTAGAACATGCTTTCGAATTCAAATTTTGTTGAGGTTTATGCATTCACTTTATTTAATATCACTAAAGCAATCAAAATCTTATCTTTGTCAAAGAATTGCTGTCTGAAATCAAAATTATGAGTTAACAAAAAAGCTGTTTGCCTCCTACCCCCTCCGGGACCCATTCAGTACATCGGTAGATGTGATCCGATGCAATGTTACCAACTAGTTTCCCACGATGTCCCATACTCCGGTGTATGTTTTCCGATGCATTGTTACCAGTTACTGTCTTCCTGTGTCGCTTACTCCGGTATATCTTCTCCAGTGCAATGTTACTGATTAATTTTATTCCATCTCGTGCTGCGTTAGATGTTCCCCGGTACATGTCTCCGGCATCCCTCCCTAAGGTAGATGTTCTATGGTGCAATGTTATTGACAACCTTCTTTCGATTGATGTTCTCCGGTGCAATAGTACAAGTCGACGTTCTCTGGTGAATATTTACTGACGACTTCACTTCGCCAAAGAATACAAGTACTAAAGACTTCTTGTTATGTTGGAGATGTTGATCAATTGGCAGATTTATTTTTGGTTTTATTTATAAATGACTACTTCTTTGCAGACGTGTCACTTAATAATTTACTTTTGAGTGACAAAAAATAAGTGAGATTTTAAACAACTGACTTATTTAACAAACCAAGACAAATTTGTTTATTCTAACTTTTTTTAGTTTCAATTGGTTTACAGTTTACTTTAAGGTTGATTTTAACAACTAAAAACCGTAACTATTATGAAATCCAATAAAAATAACCAATAAAAAACCAATAATGAAAAAATCAATGAGGGTATTCCTGATTTTGGTTATAAGATAAAAAGTTGTTAAATTTTAAATATTTTTATTTTATAAAAAGGTGACATCATTTTATACGTCTGTGATTGGTCTGATTATTTTTCCTCTCCGTTAAAGTTTAATAAGCTCAGGGTCATCTTTTTGCTTTTTATTTTTATTGTTAAAATTCAAATCAATAACGTATACTGAGGAGGAGAAAGGGTCAAACTCACACTTTTTATTTCATGTTGTAGGTGAAGAGATGTATGAGAGAATTGAAACTTACTACTTTGTGGTCTCAGCTTTCCTCTCATGCATTCTCTCAACTACAACATGCAAAAGAGGCAAGGGAATTTTTGTAATAAACAAAATCAAAAATAAATGTCAACATAACAACATTTGACTTTTTACCCTTCCCGATATCCTCATTATATCACTCATTAAAATATATCAAATAAAAATTTAACACTTAACCAGGCCATGTGGAATACCCTCAATATAATCCTCTCTCAAGAAGGATGAACAGAGAACAACCAGAAGAAAATCTTTTTTCTTACCTAACTAAATTCGGTTATAACTTCGAGTATAATCATAACCGCGAAAGTCGATTTTGGTAGCTTATGCATATGATTTTTGTATTTTATTTCTATTGAATTTTCTATAAAAAAGGACAAACCCTAGTATTAGTTTTAATTAAGGCACTGCTTTAACGAATCGTTCTTTTATTAAGGATAGTAGCATGGTTCACATCCACTTCTAGGAATATTGTCTTAAGAATGACAATTTGTACAATACTGATACACAGATTTAAACTCTGTACATTCAGGTTTGCCTCTTCACTAATTCGGGAGAAATGAAATGTGGTTATTATAATACCGACAGGCTGGATTCACCGTTCACCATCTAAGTTTAGTTTATTTAAATTTGACTCTAAAGTGCTCAACTGGAGTGGCCACCTGTAGAGTGGATAAGTAGGAACAAAAATCTCCCTACTCCCAGTTTCGGTTTATTGAGGACCATGATGGATGGAATTGGCAACTGACAGAGAATATAATTTACAGCAATTTCAGCTTGGTGTTAAGATAAGTGATATGAAATATGATACAGTTGTCAAAAGAAGACGATGCTAAATAGGAATCATGATTACGATTACAAATGTGTATTATTAAATCACAGTAAATCGAAAAATAACTTATTCTAATCTTGTTATTACGGTTAAAACTACAAATAGTTTCAGCAAAGCAGATATGTTTACAGCGGAATTAATCCTTTCATGTAACTAGTCCCAATGCAATTGATCAAAAACCAATTTAGCAACAATGCAATTAGTCTCAAGGAAATCTAACCCCAAGGGGGTTAAACCTCAATGACTGTGAGTCATTACTCCCAAGCTCCAACCGTTGATTGTCTTACACATTAGAATTTTTATATCACCCAATTTTCAACTGCAACTTAAAACAAATCATAAATTGTGAACTATCTCACGCGCGGATCGCCACATTATGTTTAATTGCACTGTAGAGAAGTAGTTAGACAATTGTCCTTGTTTCTTTGTTCGTGAATTCTCAATTAAACTTGTATAATTTTGGAATGCAAATGACAAACGTGACCGACGAGCTAATCAATGTAAGTGAATATTGTCACAATATCAAAATTTCAAATCATTCCGAATTGTTCAACCATTTTAATTCTGTCAGCGGAAAGTATTATGTTGCAGGTAATCTAAGATAATCCTAAATTAAATGAAAATTTGAATTCCCCAACTAGTTCTTTTTCGTGACACGATATCAGCAATTTGTTTCAAGGATGGATTTGTTCTAAGAATGAGGGAAAACGTTTCATGAATTTATTTCAGAAGTTTAACCGAAACGCTAGAAAACTTAAACTCCTACTAACTTTGACTTTATACTTTCAAAACATTGAAATATTTAACTGTTAATTTTACTATAATAAAATAGCCAAAAAAAAATTTTTTTTTAACTTTTCAGAATATGAGCCACTGACGCCGAAAGTCTGCTTCCAAAATTAGAAGAGTCGTAGTAAGTCCAAATTGAGAGTCGTAGACAGCAATATTTCGTCCGATAAGGATTGTTAACCTGCTATAGAAAATAATTAAAGCGTTTATTGGTAGGTTAGTATATGTTCATCCATAAATTTTTATTATTTTACTTTTTGAACTAACTACATTAAGGTGTTGGGACTAACTGTTTTGGGGCTAATTGCATTGGGGCTAATTGTATTTGGCTTATATGTTTTGGGACTAAAGTGGTTTGGATGTAATCACGTATCACGGAAATTAACAGGAGTTGCGTTGAGTGAAGTAAGTGTTCATGTCCATGCTGTTTCATTCCTAGTTTATGCTTAAACTCACTACTGCTCACTGCAGTATAATCGACCATCACTAGAAAAAATAAATGTTTCTATAAAGTATTCGAGCTTTGTAGCGAATGTAGAAGTAAACAAATAAATGTTTAAAATATAAAAATAATTTTGTTTTGTTCATTTGGCTTTTCAAGGTGAAAAATAATATAAGATACTAATGTTAATTAAATTTAACTGTTAGTCCATTTTCGTGTTATTGGAACTGCTTAGAATGTAAATATATAATAATAATGCTTCTGGAGGATTGATATTAAATGAAATTTCGTTAATTTCGTTTAGGAGACATTTCCATTTCGATTTTATTATTAATTTCTTGTAAATAACACATTTTTGCGAAACGATCAGAAGCCACATTTCAACCTGTACAGAGAAGAAAATGAATCTAAATGAATAGTCTATAATGTCTAATATTAAATATTATGATTCATTACTTCGCATTCAACATTTTCTAATTTCAAATAGCGGTGAACAAACGGTATAAAGTTTAATTACTACTAGAAATTTTATCGGACATTTCTATGCTTTATATGGCTTTCTCTAGTATTGAAACAGCCTTAGACAAAATTTCGCCATTTATGTCGTTTATCCATTTCTAATAGTTTACTTGTAATACCAAATCAATACCCAGGGGGTGGCGGTACAACATAGAGATGGTTTTGAGAATAAAATTGTCTGGGAATGACGTCACTGTTCTGCACTTCGAATTCCCTAACATTTCTCCTCGTGCATTTTCATGACTTTTCATGGAACATTTGTAGTGTAGTCCTTCTATGGAATTCAAGTAAATGATACGATAATCGACTGGAAATTTATCGTAGATTACGAATTTGACATCCATTGTTGGCGTTCAAGTCAAATTTTGCAAAAATTTTGTGAATTTGTGCCAAAAAAAAATTTTTTTTTAGCATGACTTACCCAATGGTATTGGTCGGGATTTCAGCAAGTTATACGTGAATCGACCAGAAATTTCATGCAGGTTAGGATTCTGACATCAATCATTGGATGTCAACAACCTAAACATAAAGAAAATGTAACAACCTAACTAACCTAAAGAGAAACTAGTGACCTAACAACCTAAAAGCAAACCTAAAGATAACAAAAAAAAATTTAAAGAAAAATTTAACAACCTAAACCTAAAAAAAACCTAACATCCTATACCTAAAAAAACCTAACCTAACCCTACAAGAAACCTAACAAATTAAACCTAAAGAAAACCTAACTACCTAAACCTAAAGAAAACTAAACAATCTAAACCTAATGAAACCTAACAGCCTAAATGTAAAAATATCTAATAACCTAAACCCATAAAAAATCTTAAGAAATTGCATCCTCTACATCTCATTGCTTATAAATATTTAAATAATATAAATAATAAAAATTAAAAAGAAATTAAAAAAATATCCTTTTTGCTTAAAAAATTCTATTTGACAGCATACATCAAAACCCCCATTAGCCTCAGTAGGCCAGGACCCGTCTAGCACATGTGGAAATATCCGGGAGGGCTGTGGGAATACATGGGAGGGCTGCGGGAGTGATAAGGGAGATGCGGGAATGCATGGGAGGGATGCGGGAATGTCCGGGAGGGTTATGGGATTACGCGGGAAGGCTGTGGAAAAATCCTGGAGGGCTGTGGCAATGCACGGGGGGCTTTGGGAATTTCAGGGAGGACTGTGGGAATACATGGGAGGGCTTTGGGAATGACGAAAAATGCAGAAATACATGGGAGGGCTTTGGGAATGACGAAAAATGCAGGAATGCATGGGAGGGATGAGGAAATGTCCGGAAGGGCTGTGGAAATTCGCGGGAGGGCTATGGGAATCCAGGCGAGGATGCAGGAACGCAAGGGGTGGCTGTGGGAATTTCTTAGGCGCTTCTAGTAGTTACCATTTCTAGAAGGACGGATATTTTTTCATTCGCTTAGGCCACTGGTATACCGAAAACCTTTACCCACAATGGCATGGATTTAAAAGTTTTTGATTTATCACGCCAAATTGATGACCTGTAAAGGTCAAGCAAGATGGGCAGTGGATAAAGCAGACTCTCTTGAGCGAATTCCTAAATCCTCAGATTTAAAAATAAATAAACTTTTGTGTATTTGAGATTTTAGAAAAGGATGGAAGAAAATCCATTCGTTTAGGCCTTTAAGATTAAATCATATTCTTAAAAAAAAATTTTTTTTTTGGCACAAATTTGTTAAATTTTTGCAAAATTTGACTTTACCGCCAACAATGAATGTCAGATTCGTAATCGACGCTAAATTCCCAGTGGATTAACGTATCCGTTACCAAAATGCCAGAGGGAAGGGGGTGGCTATTCTACAAATAAGCCCTTCTCATTGTTTATAATAATCCCAAGCATTTCGAACTTTTCGGTTTTGAAGTAGACAAAATGCAACACTTATGACAAGGGTTGAATGTTTGAATTTCATTTTCTCCAAAGATTTTTCCACCTGAATATTGTAAAAGCTTCCTGGAATTCTAAAAATTATTCTGGGAAAGCTTAATCAGACTAAAAATTACAATCAAACTTTTAAATACACAGAGAAAATTAAATGTCAGCGAAAGGACTTTCTGCAAGTCTAAAATTAAAATAAAGCCTAACAATTAACGAAATAAATAATATTATTGTGAAAAATTACTCAATTGTTTGTACACTTTTACGCGTCAAAATAAAATGCATATCTGATTTTAAAATTGAAGTTAAAACAGTCTAAATTCATCTGAAGTATGAATAAGGCATGTTGTTTAGTTGTGAACTTTGAGAGCATGCAGAACAGTGACGTCACTTCTACTTGAGAAAAAGAGAATTTGAGAAGAGATTGCATACCGCCATTGCCTTATCTTAAGTTCCCTGATCAATACCAAATAATTGCTGAAAACCACTCTAGGATGCTAAAAGAGAAATTATGGCAGACAAGGCTACGCATTCATGCCAAGAATGTAATAATGAGCTGCACAAGCGATATATCAATGGCAAAATGTCCAAAATAGTAGACCAATAATTGGAAAACCGTACTGTAAAAACGACATGTGAATGTAACTAGAACTAAAAACGCGATTAAGCGTGGAATCGTCATGTTACGTAGAGACAATAAGTTAATTTCAGCAAATATTATGTAATCGTATATTATGTATCGTATCTAAGGAAAAATTGATTCGGAATTGGCGTTTCACCAGCAATGTTGTTTCGGACGGACCAGCGGAGGGCGTACAGATTGAAAAATTAGATAATGTTACGATGAAAATAATGTGTACAAAAGTGAAGTGTAGCTGTTCAAATATTTGAGCCTAAAGCTGCAGTAAAAGACTTTTTAAAATCAGCCGAGAAACAAAGCCGATATAATTAACTTTGGCAAGCCCTTATATCAATGCGGCTAGTCGTCATAGCAACAATAAAAGCCCGGTGTGTTATCTGAATTAATCTTAAAATGGGTAATACTTAAAGTTTATACTCTGTGTGGAGGAAGGCTAATTCAAGGAAAGTATACTTTATTCTATCATGGGGCGTTATTGGTTCACAAAGCTTTTCCTGAATCTTGCAGAAATTTTAAAAGTGTCCATAACCCTATCTGCTGCACCCATTTGGTATAATTATGAAAAAGAAGTCTTTGAATCAAACATACGCAACATGCGCTACAGCATACTGAACATACTTGGCATATGCCTAGGATGTTTGATGCTCACCGTTTATGGCGACTTGATATATTTTTCAACTGTTGCGGATTTTCCAAAAGACATTTCAAACTTTATCCGTATACAGTTAATTTTAGGATTTATTTTCAGCTTCGCCAATCTTTATTTGGCCTATATGTTCAGGCGATATGCAACTGATCTTTGTGATCTACTGAATTTTTCGTACAAACTCATACATTTGCTACAGGGTAAGTCAATTTCCTTTGCTACATAGAAACATTAAGGCTTTCACGGTCTTCACTTTTAGCCGAAAAGTCTCTATGTTTGGTTTGATTTTTAAGTGACTACTTCTGAACCAACGATGTTCTGTTGAGTTCACCACCAGTGACGAGAAAATAATTTAGTTCCTATGAACACCATAGCAAATTACCGAATCTTTCCTTGTTTAAATTGGTTAAGATTTCACATTTGTGTTCATTTTAGCAATGCAAATCTTATCTCGTCAATTGATTTTGAAAAGAGGAAAAACTAGTTTACACGCTTCAGTAGCGGAAGCAGTTATACAGTTCAATTGGGCATTTGATATCAAAATTCTAAAGCCATGTTACCTAAACGCTGTCTCCAACACATCCATCAGTACCAATGTCTGGTAGGAGTTTTTAATAAGAATTTGTACCGCTAGAGGCAAAATGAGATACATTTGAAGAGTTGTAATCATTTTCCTAATATTAAAAAAAAGTTATTAGGTGGCAATTATTGATTACAGTAGATGATCCAACTTCGCAACCACATTACTCCGCCCTGTCTCACATTCTCCAGGTAGCGGCAACCTTGTTAAATCAAATATTTGGAGGGCACTTATCACAGTAGATATTTAACTGTAACTTTATTCAATTATTGAAATAACTTTAAACATATCTCTTGCTCACGGTATTGACAAGGTTTGTAAGTCATGGGTGAAGTCAAGGAAACAATTATTGTTAACTGCTTCGTAAAAGCTGGAAAGTTGGCGTAGAAGCTATTTAAAATAAAAACAACCTTCTCAGTGTAACTTTACGCTAGATGTGTTTGGGAAGAGCTTAATCTCACCTGGCATATGAGTGTTGGTTGCGAAGTTGGATCTTTTACTGTATTTTGCTCGTAAAACTCTCTAGTCTACTGAATTAGTTCAACGTTCTTTTACAATTAATTTTGACAAAATATAATTTTTTCATAAGTTACAACTGCGAGTACCACTGATTGTGTACTGCAGTGTGTTCCACATTAAAGTTTACTGTGCTTCCAAAAATGATTAAGGAGACTCAATGAACAACACAAGGTATATCCAAAAGTAAACGTAGATAACCAAAATAATTGTGATTTGAAATCAGTTTAAAGGTTGGAGGTTCTTTAAATATTTTATTAAATTCATACTACCTACTAATTCTCCTTTTCATATTTTGGGACTTGTTTCCAATTAACATTAATGAAAGCTTGAAGACGTCTTGTGGAGAGACAAAGTCTGATGAGTATTGTTGAGTCAAGTGGTAAATTCTACCCGAAAAAACATTAACTCGTGTTCAATTAAATATAAAGGTAACCGGTCAACTTCTGACAACGGGGTCATTTAATTTTAAGTTTTATTAGCGGTAATATTAGGTGTCTCTTTTTAGCTATCAAATTTTCGTCTAAAATTAAAGTCAAGAACAAATGAAGGTTTTAGTGAAAAAACTAAATACTCTCACTCTCCTTATGTATGATACATTCTTCTCCCCATAAGACCCCCACACCCGAATACGACAACCAGACGAGCAACCCAAGAACTGTTTGGTTATCTTTCAAACCGCGCCTTGCTGACCGCAGCATCTGTCTGATAAATCGGGCAGAAGTTCCCCGACTGAGACGAGAGATCACTACACATGAGTCCTTAGATCTAATAGTTATTTCTAATAAGTTTTATTTAGACAAACTTAAATTAATTTTTTAACTGCGAAATAACTACCACTACTAGTCAACAGCTCTACAACTTAAAAAAGTAGCAAAATCAACTTAAATCAATTTGAATTATAAACTTTTAGCTTGAACGTTCAGTGTATGTTACTTGTTCATTGAAGTTAATTAGTAAACATTAAAGTATTTGATTAATCCCAACCATGGTCGGTTGGAGTAAGGCAGTGGATGGTGATTGTAACCCTCTGTGGAAAGCACTATTGTGAGTCACAAATGATTTATAAAAGACAATAAGCGCTTAAAAAAAGCGCAAACAAATCAACTTAAAGTAGCAGTTTAGGAGTAGGTAAAGACAATCAATAGTTATATTATTAATCGGTACTTCTCAAATATCTTAGGATCACTTTTGCTCTTGTGCTAATTTGCTGGAATACTACTTAAAGGTAATAGTAACAGTATAAAAAGAATAATGTGAATCATTTTGTAATTCATTGCAGTGTCATTTGGCCACACGTGGACCCAAAGTGAAATTGAAAAAGACGAGATTTATGGGAATCATAGCTCACAACTAATCACCTTCATTCATGCGGCGTTGTACATGGAAATTTCCGTCTTTTGCTTTTTAGTGCCTCCGTTCTACTGTTTGGAAGTTCACAAACTGATGCAACAGATTGTGCAACAACTAGAAAGCCTATTCCAGGCATCGGGTTTGGAGGAACTATATTTTGACAATTTGAGTCTTGAACTGATTTTAGTAGGGGTTTGTTTACTTGGCCATTGCTATACTTCTCTTCGATTCTGCACAATGGTTGGAATGATATTTACAAAGCTTTTAATTTACAACTACATAATGTACCACAAACTCTGGTAATAATTAATTTAAACTGTGCAGCATAATTATTTATACAACATATTTCAAATTAAGGTTATGTTTACGGGTGAAAATTGTTGAAACTGTAAATGAATAAGACTATTCCAATGGGCATCAGAGTTCAATTAATTGGCGCGTAAATGAAAAAGCGAAAAACTACAAGCACGAAAGTATCGAGCTGTTAGAAAGGTAAGTGGACTCTCCCACTTCCTTTAAAACATATACCCTTCCTCCCCTTCTTCTACTATTCACAAAAAGTAGACTCGTCGTCTGAAGCGTCCGTTTTTCTTCTCACACGACGAGTTCTAATGAATAGCAGAGGAGAGAACTTCAGTCTAAGGCTAAATGCACATAGAGACGCGACAGCAAATTTTACATACGCGATGACGATTTTAGTATTCGTGATTGACGCAAAAGCCTTCACATAGATTTGCGACGAGAGTTTCTTCAATCGCGATGTGAGTTTTTAGATATTTTATTGTCTCTAGGAACGATTCGCTCATATCTGTTCGAAACAGATATTTTTTTGTGACGATACGCGATTTTGTAATGATGAGAGATGGTGAGTTGAAAAACAAAATCAAATCGAGGGACGTAGTATGACCCCTATGTGTGTTTCCACCTGACTCAACAGAGAACCTGCCGACCCCTCTTTCTTCTTTCTCTGCTTTGCTCCATTGTTTTGCCCCCTATGTGTGTTTCCACCTGACTCAAGAGAGAACCTGCCGACCCCTCTTTCTTCTTTCTCTGCATTGTTCTCCATTGTTTTGCATTAGCTTATGCCCAATCAAAACACATGTTTTGTGACGATGCGCCATTCTGTAATGCTGATAGATTGATGCTGATAGTGAATTGAGAAAAAACTCGAGGGATTTGACCCCTGTATGTGTTTCCACCTAACCCAACAGAAAACCTGCCGACCCCCTCTTTGCTTCTCTGCTTTGTTACTTTGTTTTGCAATGCTCATTTCTTCCAATCGAATATTTTAATTGCAATCGTAGCTTATGTTGTGTAATTAAGCGCGATTGAGTGTACTATTGCACATTCGTCTTTGTAACCGCGATTCAGCAAAATCGTCGTCGCGTTTGTAAAATTCGCTGTCGCGACTCTATGTGCATATACCTTAAAACTGGCTCTCTCACTCTCCACTCCTCTGCCCTGCCATTTTGGATTTTCGGTTTTGTTTTTGGTTTTTAGAATTGGCTTTCGCCAACTCTTGGATTTTCGGTGAAGGGTATTTCGACCCTTCATCTTCAGTAAGTTACCCCTTGACCTCTGACACTTCCCATCCTCATTTTCCCCCCAAATAATGTTTTCCCCTTATTCATCCTTTCATTCCCTTGAATTGAAATAATTCCCATCCCAACCCGTTACTTCTCCGTATCCAACCCCATATCTCCAAAATATCCAATCCCCCTCCCGTAAGACATACAGACGTAAGATATAGTCATACAGAGCTGAAATCAACGACAGCCGAATGCATACTAGTGCGAAAGCAACGAGTGAAAAATTAAAATTTACATTTAAGCTACAAGAAAAAGAAACCTTTCTTTTTTACACGGGCAATAGTGTGAAGCTGCTATGCTTAATCTAAACAGTCTTACTATCCATGGTTTTAAATAAATCTTTTGATGTGGAAACGCACTTTCTGTAAATATTGCTTAGCAGTTGTTCTAACATTCCCACCTACCCGTTTGTTTAATTAAAAAATTTTTTTCTCAAAAATCAAATCATAATGATCAAATTAATATGATAAAATTGGAAAAAAATTGCAACTTTTAAATAAATTAATCCCGCTCTTTTGAATTCTTCTAATTCAAATTTTATAGAGCGGGAACAAAATTTCCCCGTGGGAAGAATAGTCTTGATTTCACGCATAGTATCCGTGGAAAAGAATATTTAAAGAGGGGAAATTTTTATCCAGAGTTCACTCGTGGAAACACGAAGGTCTATACCGGAGATTTGAAAAGTTGGGTGAACTTAACTTTCTCTTTTCCACGATGAAAAATTCAGAGGTCTAAACTGGGTATGCGATAAGTCGAATCAAATAAACTTTTTCATTTCACAAGCCGATTCCACAGTGGAAAGACGAGGTCTATACTATGCTTAAGATAATAAAACAAACAAATGACAAAATCCTTCTCAAACCTTAAAAAAATTGCAATCTCACTTATCTCAGACTTTCAGATCAAACACAAACCCTACACACAATCGAATTACAAATGGATAAACATTAAAAAATCCCGAAATATTTGTGTTTCTTAAATTTTAGGCAGTTGAGGTGCCAGCAGTTGATAACGTGTGTTAATTGGTAAACGAAGTAATGAGGTAAGACGATTGGTAAACGAGGAACCGAGTGTTAATTTAGCCGAAACCAGTAAAAGTAAAAGATTCATTTCTAGAAAACTTGTATGCCAAAACACGGCTGTTGAACACATTTCTAGTCTCTTAAGCCTGGTGCTGTTTAGAGAAATTTTTTTTGTTAAACGAACAAAATTGTAATTCGACGAGTTAAAATTTACAAGAAACCTAAATTCATATGCAACTCAAATTTTCGGAAGTGGAAACGTATAGCGAATACAATTCCAACCAACTTACGTCATCTACGAGTAATAACTTATGTGATTACCCAACTAGGCGCAAAGAAGGGTATCTATTTGAGGAGCATATGAACTGATTTGGAAAGGATTAGCGATGTGCTATAATTCTAAACATGTATGCCGATAAATAAAAAATTGAGTTGTAGTTTTGCCCTTTATTTCTTTGTGTGGAGAAATTATAGTTTCGTTACATTAATATAGTTCATCAACAATTCTGCAAATACAAATTATTTTTGAAAACGTAACAATTTCATCCGATATGTATTTATTTTATTTAATATTATTATTGAATTCTGCAGGCGATTGACCAAGCAAGAACAAAATATTGAGTTATCTAATGAGCAGCATGGACTCTCAAACGTTGAAAATGGTGTTTGGATATACCAGCAAGTATTTCTGATAAGTATACAATGCCAAGACATTTACTCGACGATATTTTGCATTGTTGAAACTGCAGCAGTGATAATGGGGTCATTGTTACTTTATTTTGCCGCAATTAATTCAGCTAACATGGTTGAGCGAATATTAGCAGCATTACTGCTGTCCCTCTTGATGTCCGGATGTCTTGGTGCTATCTATTTTAGTGGATTCTTGGGAAATAAATCCTGCAACCTACTCCAAATTTGGAAAAAAAGCAATAGTACCGTTTATAATGATATCGGTAGACATCAAAAATGTGTTAGTCTACGCCTTCAAACACTTCGACCTATTCAATTCGGCGTTTCTAACTTATACGTCTATGACATGCAGAAAGGACTCAGATTTGTTAACACTATTGTGGATAAAACAATTTTTCTTATCAGCGTTTTTCCTACGCAGTAGAACTGCATTAGCAAATATTGAGTGAAGTAACATTACTTCACTAAAATCACACCAATAATTACTGTTGCTGCTAGTAACTGAACAAACAAGTGAAACTTGGAGCCTTAAGCAGTTCAACTGATAATTAGATTTTGTAGAACATTATGTTATATAATAATTTAGGAGTTGAAAGTGTGGTATTATTAGCGATCAATGATGTATGTATTTGTCTATTTGCAGTTAAAAATTAATGTTCAATTTTTCAATTCTGAAATAATTTGGATGTGGTGCCTAAGGGACACGAATATGTTTAACATAATCAACTAATTAACACGTGAATTTATGATACCTTGAAATCACTTACATGTGAATCAAAAGCAAGTATAAAGAAAAAGGAAAAAAAATCTTTTCTCATTCAATGGATTTAAGTTTGAAATAATAGACACTCATGCCAATATTACTACGAATTTCTGTAGTTTATTAGATACAATTAAGAAAATGAAACACTAAGCGTAACTTTTTTTTAAAGACAAAATGCAGTAGTATTTATGTAAGCATTATATTTCGAATTCTAAAGCATTCCGCTAATTCAGCTGTTGCCAATTGAATTAATTTTCAATCGAAGAGTTGGTTAATGGAAAGTTGTTGCATTGTAATCTAGCATTTTTCTGAATTTATCGTTTATGGAAGTATTTAGATTTCCTTCACTATTAGTTTTCTTTCCATGTAATTTTAGATTCTATTCGGGGCATTTTTTTTCTCTCTCCTCAACCAAATGTTTCGAAGGTACACTCAAAATACGTTTTTCTAAGGTTTTAACTAAACTATGGGTGCCTTTCCCCTCCACTTGACATATCTATGCCACTCCAAACGTATTTCTTGTGGTAATTAACTTGTGTAAACCTCGAAAAATTCCATTGATAAGTTACAGTTGCGCGATCATTTGCAACTTGTTCAGATTTGAAAAGTTATCAGCACATTGAGGTAGGAATTTCTCCGATAGATCTCGATTCCACAAAATACTAAGCAACGCTTGGTGAGAATTTTGAGATATCTCTAATTCAGTATTACAGTTTATAGATTTGATAACTTATCCACTTTTATTTAAAGTTAGAGTTTCATATGAATCCAAATGACATTTTCACCAGTATTTCTCTCGGCCCAACTTGCAATATAGTAATACAAGCTACGTTGCTGTGTAATGAAATAGTTCAACTTATTGCCGGACTTTGCAGATAGAAGTCCATGGAGCGGAGCTTTAAAATGTATTGGGAATGTTGGTTCTACCTAAATGTCAATTCTTAGTATGTCTAAACTTCATACTGTGAACCAGTTTCTGCTGTGACATACCCTTCAATTTGTGAGTGTTAGTATTTTACACAGTTGGCTAACCTTTGGCTAGTTTACTAGAGCAGAAGAAATCCAACCACTGTTGAAAATTGTTAATACGAAGACTGGCTCTTTATACCTTTGTTGAGGTGAGCATAAGGGTGACGAGTGATGTGGGTGATGGTTACTAAAAGGTCACTTATGACCGACATGAATATTTTAAAATATTATAATAATCAATTTAAAAAAATAAAAAAAAATCCAAAATGGCTGGATGAAATTGGTTTTTCATTCAGCTTGAGTCTATAAAAGTCATCAGATCGCTGTCAACCGCCAAAGTGCTGCATGCCTTTATAAAATTAAATTTATAGTAGTAGCCGTATTATAGAACCAACAATAGATTACAGTGCGTGTGCGTAAACTTTCTAGGACTCACTAATAAAAATACCGCGGCTTCCCGCTCACACCTGACCGAGAAAATTGACTTAGTAATCTTATATTCTCGGTCAGGTGTGAGCGGTAAGCCGCGGTATTTTTTTAGTGAGTCCGAGAAATTTTACGCGCACGCACTGTAATCTATTGTTGGTTCTATAATAGTAGTATTAGTAGTAATAGTAGTAACAATAGTAATAGCAGAAATATTAATAATAATCAATAGCCTAACTAGCGAGGTAACTTTACTTAAGAAACGAAAGCAAGAAGTAGTATGATTTTAATTTTTTTTTTGCTACTGCTGTTCTTGACATAGTCGAAATAGTTCAGTTCCAGTATCAGTGATTGACGGTACATTATTTTTTTTTATCAAATTCATTACAGTCTAGGTGAACTTAATTTTGATTTATAAATAAGTGGTTTCACCAGTTTCTTCTCAAATTTTTTTATCAAAGGTTTCTAAATGCAATAATTCGCACTATAATGAAAACTAAACAAAATATTTTTAAATCACCTATCCAAATTGAAAATAAATACGATGTTTATATTGATTGAAATTAGTGATAAAGGTATAATGTTTGTGTAGTTTCTCTTACAGTTTATGTTCCTATCTAGGGAGTTGAGTAGCCTGAAATCATAATGATGAAATAAATGTTTATTTAGGGGTATGCGTGTACATTATTTATATTCATATCGACGAAATTATTGAATACTCCCAAAATATGTTTAAAATGACGCTCAAAATTTAACCAGGTTGACAAACTTTTTCACACAAGAGAAATGGTTGCTAACATCTAGAAACAATTCTGAATTTCTTCTTAATGCACACATATTCAAGTAAACTAATTTTGTGGTAAGTTGACCACAATATTCTAATTATGAAAAAGAATCCCTCCTGGATGTACGAAAACTCACTAACAAGTTAAGTATATCAACGCGCCATGAAATGATTTTTTGAGAGTTCTCCAATAGAAGATTTAAGGTTGCTAGGAAAAAACCCTAAAAAGGTTAAGCCATACTCGAATTTTTTATTTACCTTGAAATTTTCGATTCAGATATCGAATGACATCCGACTTCCCGTTTACACTGGTTGCAATAGGAAAAAATTACTTTTTTCAGAAATTTTTTCAAAATTTTATACAAATTTGACTCAAATTTGTCTGGGTTAAATTACAATAGTTTCTGTAAAATATTACGACTAGATGCTATAATGTGAACTTCTACTGGAATGTTACAACCAGCATCCTTGAAATTTGCAATTTTGTTGAAAAATTGCAGTTGTACGTCAAGGTTGAATCCGTAACCATAACAAGATTTTCCACTGATTGACGTATCGCTTACCTCCATCCATGTGTAGTACCTCACACCTTGTCTGATTTGTTATTTTTCAAAAAATCAACAAACATATGGCTTAATCAGTTTAGCATTTTTTCCTTGCAACCTTAGGCTTCATAGATTGCACTATCAGTATACTGGATGTCAGTTAGGATATAAGCCACAAATTAAACCATTACTCTAAGTTAGCTTCTGCTACCGAATGATGCTGCAATCGTAACCTTATGAGGAAGGACTGTTGAAGATTCGTCCTTCATCGACTCGCTGTGGACCTTACAGATTTCTTACCAAGCCGTCTATTTAGCAGTATCAACCCGTTCATATACAACAAATTTTGGTTGTAGTTCAGTAGGTAGAATAATTCCATTGCAAGGTCAGTGACACAAATTGAAATAAGCAAAAACACTAACGCCGGATTTAGACATTGGCTTTCCCCACCTCTCAGCCTGATTATCGTCCAGAGAATCGTATTTTCTAAATTTTCACTTTGGCCAAGCGTTGGCATGGCGTCAGCCTTGCCGAAGTTTCAGACAAAGAATTATATTTACACTTTATCTGCTCATCAGGTTGTCGTTGGCTATTCGAAAGTTCAAATGATTGAACTTTTTCATAGCTCATTTGTTGCTGAAATTACTTAATTCAATTAAATAACTTAATTATTCAATTTCGTAAACTTTGTTTACTAAAAAATCTTTAACTCATCATTCAGTAATTAACTTTTGGATTTGATTAAGCAAAGTCAACTTAAGAAGCAAATTCAAGTTTTCTCTTCCCATTGATAAAAATTTTCAATTTACACTTTCTACACTCAATTATCCAGCCGAAGAATGGACGACGAGCAATTGGAAGAAATTGGCCTTTGCCTAAAGCAAAGTGTAAATATTGTAAAAAGCCTAGGCTGATGCCATGCCAACGCTCATCCTATGGGTGGCGAATGTCTAAATCCGGCGTAAGATTGTTGCATCAGGGCTAGCTCCATATAAAAATAAATAGATCAGTAACGACACTGAAAAACTTGTCTCTATAGTAACTAGATAAAACATAATTGATTTCCAGATTTCAAGCTTAAATTTTCCTAATTTCAAAAATTGCTTTGGCGGTTTATACAATTCTAATTCTACATCGTAGCTATAGGGATTGACACGTAAACGATTTTAAACTTTATTAGCAACAAATTGAACTTGCGAAGTGTTGTCTGAAATCATGTTAGATTCTAAAACTCTAATAAAAGGATGAAACAAACACTTGAACATTAAGTTTTCAATGGGAAACCAAGACGCTGTTATATAAATGCTTCAATTTATAATTGTTTGGTTTTTGTTATTCAATTTTTCCGTGTAATTTAGCAATATTTGAACATTTAGTAAACAATTTCTTTGAACCAAACAAGCAACAATAATTAACTTTCCAATGGGGAACCAAGACGTTGTTATAATAAATGCTTTAAGCTATTAGTGTTTGATTTTTCTTATTCATTTTTACCGTGTAATGTTGCAATATTTGCACATTTAGCTTACACAATTTCTTCGTAGCAAACAAAATATTTTTATCAATCTCCAATAATTAATGCTGTAAGAACCGGAGTGTTTAATTTAAACATAATCCATGCATAAAGTAGCCAATTGACATAAGCAAATGAAGCCTCTAAAATTTCCAATAAAGAAAGAACCCATAAAGGTATTGCGAAACAACGAATCTTGCATGACAGTTTAAACTATATGAAGCTACCAATTGTTGAAATTTAAAAATGTTTAATACGAATGTATACGGGCAATAAATTATGCATTTGTAATTCATCATCAAGGTCAACTGTTAGGGATTAATTTTAACTTCTGGCAAACGTGTTTACTGAAGCAATTTACTCCTAATCTGGTGTAAGATGAATGGAATATGACTCAAACTTTGGTAAAATATTGAAACCTAGGAAAATCTGTATAAATAATAAAAATAGGGGAAGTATAGAAAGGTTAGTAAAAACGAAACCGAATAAGGAGGGTAACTATGGAGAACTGAGATGAGAAATGTGAGGCAAACACTCCGAAACGACGATGAGGTTTAACTTATGCTTACGAAGTAAGTTTGTATTTTGAGTTGATAAATCGAAAAAAGGTAGAATTATTCTGCAAAATCGAGTAAATTTGCCTTAGAACCCGAACAGGTTAAAGAAGAATGAACATGCGATAATCAAAGTTAAATTTTGAAATATATCAATCAGTTTATCAATAAACCGTGGCAACGGTAAAACACCCTTACGCCCGGTTTAGTGGTCTGTCTATCTTAACTTTATCGTATCTCGATCGTCACCATGACGTATTGTGTTGTTCACGAGGCATTTAGAGTTTGTTGAAGCATAATGCAAAGAAATTTCCTCTATAGCTTCACTGCGAGGATCTTTGTATTATCTCTAAATTGAAAATTTAACTTAAAAATTTTAAATCACCTATCCTTCACTTATTCAAAAGTTGAAAATGTTCAACTTTGATGAGTGAAGATAAAAGAGACGAGAAAGAGAGAGAGACATCATCACTAAATGTTTTCTCTCAAAGCATTCGCGTTGTGTCTCCCTAGCAACGCTTAAGAGATGCTTAGATGAACTCTAAATTAAATAATCTATCCGTCCTCTAAAGGATTACTCAAGAGCAGGATAAGTGAAAGTGATCACTAAACCGGGCGTTAGACTAAAATATATAACTAAAGCTGAGCAACATTATGCAATGAAAAGAGATTTGAAATAGGTTAAAACCACAAGTGCATATGAGTCGTCATAAACATTGATACGTGGAGCACATAGACACGCATATAAACACAAAGAGGAAAACAATGCTACATGGGAATTCTGAGGTATGTAGATAATGTAGACATAAGGCGTGTAGATATGCGTATGCGAAGTGATGCAGGTATGAGAATAATAAGCATAAATAAAAATAAAAAACTAGGTGTTGACAGATATGGCTCATCTGCGACCTCTTGTTTGTTCCTAGTGCATGGGCTATCTATTAGTGAAAACCACATCTCGATCCGTTATTTTGTTTCTGAGTTGGAACACCGATGGACGGACGGACGGAAGAACAAGACAGATCTACAATGTGTTTCAATCAAATACTAAAGATAAAAAAGTAAATCATAAATTAATGCAATCAGTTTAATCAAATGAAATTAATAAAATGTTGGAAACTAAATGGATAAGTGTAAAAACCTTTTTCTATTAGGCGGCTTCAGTGACATTTCATAAGTTGAAATGGGTTCTACAAAAATCATAAGATAAATATTTATCAAATGTGAGGTGTTCCGCTGCATTCCCAAATAACATGAACACACTCAATGTTCACAAAATCACTTTAAGTCTCAGAACAATGTTACAAACCTCTACGCTGTTTGCGGTTAACAAATGGTTTCTTTGGCTAAATTAAGAGTTGCTTGTAAACTTTGTGCCAAAGGGATGCTTTGGGAAGAAATGATTAACAAATTTTTTACTCAGCTAATACGTTTAAATTTATTTATAGGATTAGTTGACTTGGATTTCGCCCTATCAGTGTTGTGCTAGCAGTTTAATTAAAATACGTTTGAATTAATTTATTAATGAATATGTATAAATTTTGGATTAGTTCCTAGCTTTTACAATTGATGCTTATATAGCCTGGAAGATTTTCAGCATGCATAGTAATTTTCCGATGAACTCTTTGTCTAGACAAATTCCTTTGCATATTTGTAGAATGTGGAAAAATTGTAAGCCTTACCCCCACAATAACGTTTACCTTTTCTAAATATTGAATTACTGTTTAGATGGATCTTTAAGAATTGATGACTAAGCAATTGTAAAGTTTGTTTCTAAGAAATTTTTCTTGACATCTAATGTTTTGATAGATTGTAGTGGGAAATGATTTGAAATGAGTTGATGTTTTCGATAAAGTTATTTGCAGAGGGCGGATATATACTTTCTAAAAAACACTTACTTAAATAATTGCCAAAAAGCGACGAAATACTGATAAAAAAGTATAAAATAATTAACAATACTTTGTTATTTCTGGTAAGTATTTACAATTTTTTTAATTAATTCACTTAATTGAAGCCTAAAAACCCGGTTGTATACTAATTTGGATCATAAAAATCGAACTGTTTGATTTATTGTGTAAGGAATGTTTAATTTAAACACTATCGCAACTCCAATACATAAGTCAGATGATTTTTATATAATTTGAAGGAAATTTTCATTAAATTTTTTCTGAAAAAAAAGTTGGTTTCTCCAGAAAGTATACCATTATTTGGCGCTCGTGTTAACCGACGTAAAAGCATGTCTTTATTATAACTGGGACCGCGAAAAAGCGTTTGTTGCAACTGAAGGTTCGGCTTAAATCTTTGGGTCCCAATTGCACACTTTAGTAAATTTATTTCGGTACCTCGGAATTCGCTTTAAATTTAATGGACGCATAATTTAATTTTAAATATACTTCTTTGAACAAAACTGTGAACTTTTACGCTCTGCAGTTTATCATTTTGACGCATCGGCAAATTTAGAGCGAATATAAGGGAAATTATCCTCGAAAAACGATTAATACACCAAATTACTTGACAAAGTACTTTTTAATTACTTAATATTCAAAATTGCTTTCTAAAGTACTTCCTCATGCCTAAAAACCAAAAATACTTAAAATAATTTTTATAAGGGCATTCCAATCATCCTCAAATTACATGAATCAGAAAGATACGAAGTTACAGAGGTGCAGGTGCAATACCCAAAAAGAAGTAGATAAGTAAGTATCCGCCCTCTGATTATTTGTATCTCATCAGCGTTAAAAGTCTTCGTGTCAACCTAGTTACCTGCTGGATTGAAAAGTGATCTTTTCCCACTTACAATTGCGTCCCTATCTTCCACTGTCCAGACGACAGATGCCCTCAGCAGGTATCTGAAGTCTGATTTCCATGCCTTACAAAATTTCGCTTCGTCACATATAACTGTCGGTAACGTCGGGCGTATAACTGTCTCCCCAGCCCTATCCCCATCAACATCTCTCTCAAGACAGTCAATTCGGTTTCCTTATTTCCCATTTACGTACGGTGATTTTTGACCTCTGACCATTCCCTGCTCTAGACAATTCCCCGAACCATTAACCCAAACCCTATCCCCACCACCCCACCATCCCAAATTCCGTCTTACATACTTTATATGCGGTCAAGTTTCATACAGAATATTTTGTTTGATTTCTTTCAATAAAGATACAAGTTGATTACATGAGCTAAATCCACTCCTTTTTGAGTGATGAGAGACCCTCCTTAGTTCCATTAAAGTATTTCTCAGCAGAGAGTCGTCTTTGAAATTGCAGATTCTTTCATTTATTTTTGAATTCAAAGGTTTCTGAAAAATTTATCACGTGTTTAATTAATTGACATTAACTTTTGAAAATGAACTTGTACCTATATGTGTGATACATCTGCAACACAAAAAACTTGTTTGGTCATTAAGAAGTTACTTTCATTTTCATTCTATTTTTAATTGCCGATATTTTATGCACGTAGCTTAAGAAATCTCTATAAGCTTTAAATATATGTCAGAATAAAAATTTGTTATCTTTATTCTGGTTTTTGCATCAGACTCACTGCAGATATCCAATACTGAACATTGTGAAATATACGAATTCACACTCGGTCCAATGCATGCCGAAGCACAGGGGACAGTCGGGAAATTTTTACAACTACTAAAAAGCTGCACGTCCTTGTACATTGCCGGGAGTGGTTCTTTACACATTCTCTTAGCTGTTCAATAGTTTACTTTCAATTTAGGTTATTATTGAAAGTTTTCGACGTTATCGGCTGCATTGGGCTTGGAGTAGTATGGGTATTTTGACTTTGGTTATTAGTTCACATTCACTGAAGCAAATATTTGTGCAGATATATATGGAATTCACGTAAAAATTGATTAACTTACTTGTTCAAAATTTAAAAACAAGAAAAAACACTGAAACATAGAGCAGTCGAGATGAAATAAACCGGTCCTTTCACTGAATATCAGTACTTCGAAATTAATTAACACATCAGCAGCATAAAAGTTTTTTCAAAAAAGATGATCTTGTAATGGAATAGAGCGGCAAAACAGTTAAAAAACAAATTGTTTGTAGACAAAAACAAAACAAACCTTTGTGTGTACGATACTTTATTTATGATTAGCAACTCTTCAATCCTATTTTGTTATGTGAGTTTCAATTGTGGTTTAACTTTACATGTAATTAAATCTAACTGTTCGTCTATTTTTATGTTATTGGAGATGTATGGAATGTAAAAATCTAAAAATAATGCTTCTGGAAAATTTGATATTAAATGAAGTTTCGTTAATTCCGTTTAGGACAAATTTCCATGTCGATCTTATTATTAATTTTTTGTAAATAACACAATTTTGCAAAACGAATCAGAAGCCACATTTCAACGTGTACCGAGAAGAAAATGAATAAGTAGTCTATAATGTCTAATATTAAATTTTATGATTAATTACGTCACATTCAACATTCTTTAATTTTAAATAGCGGTGCTGCATAAAATATAATTACCACTAGAAGTTTCATCGGACATTTCTATGGTGTATATGGCTTTCGCTAGTATTGAAACAACATTGGACGAAAATTTGCTAATAATTTCTGTCGTTTATCCATTTCTAATAGTTTAATTACAATACCAAATCAATACCAAATAACTTCTGAAAATAACTCTACGAATGCAAGATTATGCAAGATTATGGGAGACAAAACTACGGATTCATACCGTGAATGGAATAATGTGCTACACAAGTGATAGATAAATGTCAAAATGTCGAAAATAATGGACCAATAATTGGATAACTGTACTGTAAAAACGACCTGTGAATGTAACTAGAACGAAAAAAGCGATTCAGCGTGTAATCGACACGTGACATACACAATGGATTAATTTCAGCAAAATCAATCTATGGAAAATTTGGTGCGGGATTGGCACTTTACCAGCAATGATGTCTCAGACCGACCAGCGGAGGGCGTATAGATTGGCAAATTAGATAATGTTAGGATGAAAATAATGTGTGTGTGAAAGTGAAGAGTAACTGTTAAACTATTTGAGCCTAAAGTTTGAGTGAAAAGCTGTCGAAAATCAAAGCCGATATAAGTAATTTTGGCAACCCCTTATATCAATGTGGCAAGTGTTCATAACAGCAATAAAAGCCACTATAATTAAAGTATACTTTATTCCATCATGGAGCGTTATTGGTTCACAAAGCTTTATTTTGTCTACAGTTGATATAAATTGTTTTTATTACTAATCGATCAATCAATCACTTAATTATTACCGGCACAAACCCGCCAAAACTATTTTTATGTTCATGCATTTAACTTAAGGTAATAAGAGTAATAAACAACAAAACTAAAGAAACTAATGCCTAGGCCAGATAGCCTGCGACAGCGATGAAACTTAGACGCGACAGCGATTTTTGGTCTGACAATGCCGGCTGCACCATTCACATAGTCCAGGCGAAGACGATTTTAGAGACGCGATGAGGAGAGACTAGTTAATTTTTTACTTTCACCGCGATTTCGCTTGAGTCTGAAGGAGCCAAATATTTTTATGCCATCGTCGCGATTTATATTTTGCGGTTGCGTACTCAGTACTACTCATGTGGACAAAGATTATGTGAAATCTTTGGTTTGAAACATTTCTATTAAAGAATTAATTAAAGTTAACGGAAAATAGGGAAACCAGTTTCAATTGCTAAGGTTAACCGTTCTATTGAAGAGAAAGAAAAGTTAATTGCCGAAGTGTCTAAGTTCGATTGCTTATGAAGGAAAAGTGATTCAAATTATCATAACCCTGACATGTTGAGAAATGCTTTGTAGACTATATCAACTGGAATCAAAATTCCAGGTGCATCATTCTATCACTTGATCGTAGTTATATTTATAATCTGGTTCCTTTGTTTGATTCTTGATATTAGTTGAAGAATGTAAGTCAATCTGGAAGAAGAGATTTCTTTTCAGCAAAGGTAAAGAAAGTGAAGTCTGGAAGGAGTGGTGATGGTTTACAGAATGTATCGGATGGGTCAAAAGCCAGAAAGTGGATATTAAAATCCCAACCAGTAACTCAAGATATTAACTGATGATTCTCAACATTAATTTTATTTGGCTTGTAGGAGAGTGTCAAATCAACTATCGTGTCTCCCGCAGGAGGAATTTCTGTATCGATGATTTTACGAAACTTTTATGGATGACATCATTGTGTTTTCTGAAACTTTGGAATTACATTGGACGCATTTAAAGAAAGCTATTGAGAGGTTAACTTTAGCCAAGTTAACAATTAACAAAAAAAAATCGCAGTTTTGCAAAACAGAAGTCACATATCTAGGACATATAGTAACTAGATATGGATTAATGAAAGATGAAAGGAAGGTTAAGGCAATTACAGAATTTCCTAGACCTAAGAATGTAAAAGAAGTCCAAAGATTTCATGGACTTGCCAATTGGTATTCGTCTTTCATAGAACATTTTACGTCTAAGGCTGAGCCACTTTACAGATTGTTAAGAAAAAATGTAGTATTTGAGTGTTGAAATAATCAGAAAAAATCATTTCGGGTTTTGAAAGAAACTATTTGTAATGACGTGTTATTACATTCACTGGATTATACAAAACCTATACTTTTGAAGTGCGATACATCAGATATTGGTTTAGGTGCTGCACTTGTTCAGAATTTTGATGGGAAAGAACGACCTATAGTATTCATAAGTAAAATGCTTAAAGAATCGAAGAAAAAGCGTCATATTTATTAAAGAAAATTGTATGCTGTAATTTGGGCTTACCATAAGTTCAGGGAATTTTTAGAAGAACAGGAATTTACTATTCAAACAGACAACAGCGCATTGTCTTTGTTGAATGGCAAATCCGAGGGAAAGTCAAAGCTTAAAACATGGGCCTTAGAAATAAAGTCATGGAAAGCTAAATTTATTCATAGACCAGGAAGGGAAAATGTAAAGGCGGACGCGCTTTCACGTGCTCCAGTCCAGGTTGATGTAAATGATCTAGAAATAGAAGATGACAATTCTGAATACCACTATACGCCCAGACTTTTGGCATTACTAGCATACAATGTTCCAACTCTAGAGATTATTAGAATAGAACAATCAAAAAATGAAAAAATTCTTAAAATTATAGAAAATTTAAAGAATAAAGAGAAATATCATAATATATAATATGATAATGGTAATAGATGAAATTCTGCATAGGAGAGTCAGTTGAGTAGGACTAAGACTCGGTCCTAAACATAATTTAAAAGCGCAGGTTTTAGTTAACAAACCTGAGGAAACAAATTTGATTTGAGTAGCACCAAAGAGATTGATAACAAAGATAATCAAGATTTTTCACGATGTACCCGAAGCTGGACATCCAGGTGTTAAATCTACAATAGAGAAAATCCAGTCTAGATTCTATTGGGATAATATGAATAAAGATATTGAAATTTATGTTCACTGTTGTAAAATTTGCAAAGAGGTTAAATAGTTGAAAAAGTTACCCCTGTTACTTTTAAGTTAATGAATCCAATTGAGAAGAAAATGGTTGGAAAAAGACATGTTTCCAAATTAAAACCATTTATTTTTAGAAAATTGGCTATACTTATTCCAGTAATCCAAAAAGAAACAGAAAAAACTTCAGAAATTAATAATAGAATAAGTCGTAGTAGAACGGCTAAGAAACAAATTAATTATAGAACTGTAGCGAGCTATAAAAAATAATTAAATGCTAAAAAAGATTAATATTTTGCAATTCCAGGTAAAACATGAACTATCTGGAAAATTTAGGCGCAAGCGCTAAAATTAGGCGCAATAACAAATATCAAATTGGCAGAAAAGAGCAAAATAATAAGTTTGGGAAAGCGCAGAGACCTCAAGACTCAGAGGTTTACAAAAATTTTAGGAATGAAGCAATTTTTAGGAATAACTGGGTTAAATTTCATTTTAAAACTCACCTTTTTGAATACAAAGTCAAAGATCTGACTTTATCAAATTGTTATTTAAATTGTGAAACTGATGAGCCAGAAATGCAATTGGAATCAATTCCGATAACTCTAGTGGACATACCAGAGAGTTTCGGTAAATTGCTGTTGACATTGAGATGAGTTCGTATAAAGGATTTTGGAACAGTTACATTTGTCTCATATAAATGTCAACTGAAAACAAAGACTATCTCTTAGATCCCTTTTTTATGGTTCATCAGATACCACAACTAAAGGAAATATTTTAAAACGATTCGCAAATCAAAATATTTCATGCAGCAGCCAATGATTTAATGGCTCTACAATTGCAGTACCAAATGTTTTTAGTAAATGTGGGTGACACAGATGGTGTATAAAGAAATCCAAGGAGATGCGAATATTGGGTTGAGTAAAGCTATACTTCAATATTTCCCCAATGAGAAATTATTAGAAAAAGGTATAAGATTGGAGGATTGGCAAATTCGTCCAACTCCTGAGGAAATGTTGAATTATGCGCGAAATGACGCGCATATGTTGATAACATTATGGCAAAAATTGAAAATTGAACATAATGTTAATTTATAGGAAAAAGTATGGACACAAGCACAAAAGAATTGTACAAAACAATTACTGAAAGTTTGTGTTGAAAACAGAAAAGTCTTTAGAGTTTAAGACTTTCAAAGAAACAATTAGCTTTGGGAAATTGTGCTTGGTTTAAAGAATTATAGAATTGAGAGAAAGAGTTGCCAAAACAAAAGATTGGCAAATATAGTATGTTTTGCCATTGACAAAAGTAATTGAAGTTGTTACAACTAATGCCAAAGTTCCTGAAAGACTTAGTAATGGTTTTTGGACATAAACACAAAATTAATTACAAAAATTTAGAACTAATTTTGAAATGGGTAATTGAGGAAATTGAACTTACTGATATTCAAGAAATTGGAGGCCCATCAAATCAAAGGTGAATGGCTTTTCAACAACAAGAAGTTAAAAGCCCATCAAAGCCAAAGTCTATGGCTTTTCAACAAGAAGTTGAAGATTGGGAGGCAGAATTAGCTGCAGTGCTTAAAGAACCTACCCCACAACCGGAAGGCACCCGGAAGAGGAAAATTATGTAGGTGAAATTAGAAGTGGAAGAAGAACTTCTTGAGCTCCATGCTCCAGACGATGACGACTTGAAGAATCCGGAGTAAAAAAAAAGTTATTTCAGAGGAAAAGATTCCCTTATTGCTTGGTCTGTTGGGATCCACATCACTTGTCAGTGGACTGTGAATTTTATGAAAAGGACAAGCAGGATGAAGTCTATAAAAAGATCCGGAATTGTAACAGGACAAAATATTATGAATCACATCCAGATGAACGAAAATGGCATCGGGACCGAAGGAATTTTCGGTATTTTGAAAATCAAGCGAAGAAGAAGCAAGAAGAAGAAGGGGACAAACACCCACCATATGGGAGAGAGAGGATGGTGTAGTGACTGGAGTCACCATTATAATTTATTTAAATTATAATATTAAATATTCTTGACCAAGAAGATTACTCCTTGGTCAGTCTGTTTTTACTTGCCAAAAGAGAGGATCTAATAAATATCCCTCTCTCACTCATCTTACTTTGGTTCATTTATTTATTTTCCAATAGGATCCATCGTTCCCTCTTGACCTTTCAGGTCAGAGAAAAGGGAACGGTGGATCCTACAGTATCGGATCGCGGATCGGTATCAAAAATTTATTTAATTTTTGGCTCTGATCGTGGATGGGTATTAAGTACTTTTTTGTCTATTGCCTTGAATCGCTGATCGGGATCAAACGGCTTTTTTTATTGTTTCTCTCGGATCCCGGGTCGGTATCGAGTAATTTTCTGCCTGTTGGCTCGGATCGTGGATCGGTATCGAAAGATTTTTTACTTTTCGCTCGGATTGCGGATCGGTATCGATTTGTCTTGGCTCGGATCGTGGATCGGAATGGAAATTTTTTCTTAGAGTCATCTGTGAAAATCGACCCAATAATCGATGCGCATTAAAATTTTTATTGATATCGATCCAATCCAATCCGCGCATCGGATCGATATTAATAAAAATTTTGATGTATCGCATCGCAAATTATTTTTATTTTGTTCGGCTCGTGGATCGGTATCGACAACTATTTTGTCTATGGGCTCGGATCTTGGGTCGGTATCGGATAGATGTTCACTAATAAATGGGATCGCCGATCAGGATCGATTTGTTTTTGCTCACTGGCTCGAATCGTGGATCTGTATCGAAATTTTTTTCAAGTTTCATTTGTGATTACAGATAGACAAAATTAACCTACATTTTAGTTTTTTATAAATGTCAAAAAGACGATTTATATGATCTGACACACACCTAGTCATCCCAGGGTCCAATTATTTCCGAAGTCAGAAAATTTTTGAAATTCAATCTGATCAATTATATATTATCAATTATCTATTATAATATTCGGCAAATATTTTGCCGAATAATGAAGTCAGAAGTCGAATACCGAATATTCGGATTCGGCTCAACTTTGGCCAAATTATTCGGCATGCCGAATATTCGTTACACCTCTAAAAAATAGTAATAATATTTAACCTCAGCAGAGTCAAAAAAAAAATCCTGAGTTCGGCTGATTAGCCAATATCACTGGCTTACAGAATTTGCTGTGGCTTCAGGAACACTACTATGAAATTATTCCTTAATGACATGAGGGTTTTCAATGGCTAAATTTACAATAAATGACAATCGTCGGAATAAAAAAATAATTACGCAATCGGGGATATGATTTTCAAACATACTTCCTTTTTGGCAGGATTGGCATCTGTTTAAGCAAATTGTGCAACGGAATTTAGAAATAAGAATGACATAGATTGAAATTAGTGACATAAAGTATTATGTTTGTGCAGTTCCTCGTACAGTTAAGTTACGACTAAAAAGTTGGGTGGACAGAAATAAAAATGATGAATTAAATGTTGATTTAGGGGTATGCGTGGACATTATTTATATTCATATCGGCGAAATTGTTGAATGCTCCCTGAAAAAAGTGGTTAATCGGCTGATCGATTATTTCAATCAATCAATCAATAAGTCTATTTGACGTTGGGTATCGCCCTATCATTGAAATTACGCGCACAAGTAAATTTAAGTAAAATAAAATTATGAGTGTTAAAATTACTGAAAATTTTTTAAAATATTTGAAATTAAAAGTGATAAATAAAATCTGAAGGTTAGATCAGTGGCAGCTTCTGTGACGTCCTTGATAAGTTGAATTAATCCACTGGCATTCTTTGAAAGTAATTCAGCCGAATGTGAGATGTGCCTGTGTATTCCCAAACAGCATGAAAGAAAGAAAGTTGTTCTCCACAGTATTTGCATTACTTCTCCTCAAAATGTCTCATGTTAAACCATTTTCCTTTATTGAAGACAGACTTGGAATTTAGCCGAATTTGTAGGATGCATGTCGACATCGAAGAGGAAATTTGTTAAATAGAAATGATTCGGGGATTTAAAAAAATTTTATTTGATGATAGCATGGAATAGTGTAGGATTGTTGTGCAAATTTGAAGTCAAGTGTTCTCAAGTGGTCTTCATACCCAGCGAGTAGAAATTTCTGGACAAATTTTACTTCTTTCGCTATTTCTCTTTCATATAAATATTGCATATCTATAGATTTCAACCTACTTTCCAACTGCAAACACCAGTTTTATTTTTTGATTGGATGTTTACACGAGATTTTTTGAAGTTCTATATGGGCATTGAGATAAAGGTTCAAATCGTTAGCTGACAGAAGTTTTAACAATGGAAAAATAGTAAACCTGAATACATCAAAGCTTAATGGAAGGCAGCCTGTTTATAAGCGAACAAAATATCGGGGGGTACTGAAAATAAGGTGGAGGAGTCTCTTTAAGTATTGTATTGAATCCTTTCTATTTCATTTGTGTGTTGAGATCCCCACACCCTTGAGCCGTATAAGGTAGTTGATTTGACAATGGAATTTAAGAGAAATTTGGAGGTTTGCAAGTCGAGGGTTTTCATCATGCCTAGTGTGCCAAATACAGTGCCTTGGGCGGCAATACTTTTCCCAATAGCCGATTTAAGGTGGAGATTGAACGTCCCATTCGATTGGAAAATTATGCCATGGTACAAGATTTCGTAATCTGTACTGGATACCTCTCCAGGAGAAGTTTTTTTTTCTTACTCTTCCAGAGCGACGTATCACAAGTACTTTTGTTTTTGAAAAATTTACCTGGTAACCTTGTAAGTGAAAGAAGTTAATAGTGAAATTCATTTTCTTTTGGAGGAGTTCTCGTGACTGAGCAACGAGAACTAGATCGTCCGCATAAAAAATCAAATTTACATATCACGAATGGAGTCGAAAGTCGGCAAGGAGACATCTATCAAATATGTTCACCAATTCCTCTCTAAAAGGGTTAAAGGGAGTGGGACTTGCAGATTCTCCTTGAAGGTGTCCTTTCATGATTTTTATTCTCTCCGTTAAACCGTAAGAAGTGGAATTCTTCGCACCTGCATTCTCGTATATATATTTGAATACACGGATAAATTTAGTGGATAACCCTATGTTGCTAAGAAACTTCCATAAGAGGTTGTGGTTTGTAGTATCAAATGCTTGAGAAAGATCAACGAAGCAAACATAATTCTTTTTCTTTGAGGAGTTGGATCTGTGCCATAGACATGAAAGTGAAAACGTGGTCAACACAAGATCTTCCCTTCCGGAAACCTACCTGAAAGTCGGATACGATGTTGTGTTTAGTTATCCACTCCACCAGCCTAGTATTTATAATTTTAGTAAAATGTTTGCGTGTGCTGCTCAGTAGAGAGATAGGACGATAGTTCCCGGGGACTTCTCTTGAACCTTTTTTAAGTATCGGACAAATTACGCATTGCACCATTTAACGGGAACTTTACATGAATCAAAACACAATTGGAAAAGACTGGTTAAGTATAGAAAAAGGACAAACGAAGTTATCTTCCATACATTGTTCGCTATTAGATCTTCACCAGGTGCTTTCCCAGATTTTAGTGATTTGATGACCATATATGTAACGAGAGCATTGAATTCCCTGTATAGGATTATGTCGGTGACATTTATGCTTTTGGAGTAAGGGAAATTAACCGATATGAATTAACCAGTGAATTGCCGATATGTTGTTTGTAGGTTCTGAGGTATTTCCGAAGTATTTTACCGCTTTCCAAAACTTGGACGGGTTGGAAAATTGGTACAGTTGCAGAGAAACTTGAGAAATGAAGTTATCCTTTCTCTGGTTAGTTATACTTGCGTATTTTTTGTTGCTATCAATGTATTCTTTGGCTAGCTGTTTCATTATTCCACTGTCAGTATTTCTGTGTAAAAGCCTAAGCAAGCGATTTTTTCGTATTTAAGCATTTTGCAATCATTTTAAACCATTTAGGGCGGTTTTCTTATTGTTTCGGATATTTGAATAACTTGAGGTCGTTGCACGTGTCAACAGTTGCAGAATATTGTGGCAAAATAGGGTTTTGTATGGGTATTACGCCAGGTAAATTAACTGAATTAGTTTGGTTAACGGGAATATAGGTTTTCTGAATCGTAATCAAACGTAATCGTATGGAAAAGTCAAGTAAATTCAAATGTGGTTTTGTCTGATATAATAATGTAATTAGCACTAAGTCTTTTGGAAATAAATCTAATATTGATAATAATCAGTCTGTTGGTACCAGTTTCTGTGAATGTGGCAAATTATTATTGTGTTATGTTTTGTCCGATGGGCCAGTGAGTGGATCCAGTGAAGAGAGAGTGAGACTTCAGTTTTCCCCATTCTCGGCCCCATCCTTGGAACAGTAAGTGTGTAGTGTAATAAGATTCCTATCCATCAAGAGACCGTGGACTCGGCAGGGTTTCATCCCTGCTAAGGGTCGTCCAAGTCCCGCGTAGCAATTTCCAACCTTAGCGAGCAACTCAAGTCTTAGAATCTTCCCGCAGTACCACACTTCATCCCTCCGCAGTAACCGGTCTCTGGTACTCCTGGTATCGCGAGTCGGAGCGGGACTCCGGAGTTTGAGAACGGAACCCCCATCTGCTCCTGTGATGCCTGGGACATCGGAGCCGAGTACATCTTTTACTTTTCCCGCGGATATGTACCAACTGGTATAGAACCATTCCACAGACAACTTACCGGTAGGTTCCCTAGGACGGTGTTCTCCGGAGAGAGTTGCACCAGGAGAAGAGTCTGACCTCCTGGTAGAGAACCTCCGGACCAGGAGAAGAGTTCGTCACGTCGAGTAAGTTAAACAAGAAGTGGACTCTAGATCCTTGCGGAGTAGTCATAACTCACTCATTAGTGATTCCCTTCCCTGTAGGAGTTATAGACTCCGGTACCCGTAGGAAGTGACTGAGTTCGGACCGAGTCCGTACTGCAGAGACTGAGTTCGGTTCAAGTCCGTACTGCAGTGACTGAGTTCGGTTCAAGTCCGTACTACTGTGACTAAGTTCGGTAAAATCCGTACTTGTATGCCTGAGCTCGGATCGGGTCCGTACCGCAGTGCCTGAGTTCGGGACGAGTTCAGTGTCTGGTGGACCCAGTAGAACAAGCAAGGAGCTCTGTTCTATAAATCTAAAAGAATAAGCAGGGAGTCCCGATCCAGTCCACCCAGTATAACAGGCAGGGAGCTCTGGTCTAGTAGATCCAAGAAAACAATCAGAGAGTCTCGATTCAGTCAACCCAAGAGAACAGGCATGAAGTCCCAATACATAGTACCCAAGAGAACAGGCAGAGAGTCCCAGTCCAGTCAACTCAAGAAAACAGGCAAGGAGTTCTCAGTATAGTCAACCCAAAGAACACCAGAGAGTCTAGAACCTTCCACCCTATAGTACAGCATTCCGTAGTACAAGTACCAGGTGCCTAACTCAGGGAGAGTGCCAGGGCAGTAGACCCAAGCTCGCCCACACCCAACTCAGAGACACACATAACCAGAGTCGGAGTCTCATTGGACTACCCAAAATCCGGTATATTACCCCAAAATTAGTTACATAGGGAATCATCCCGTAACTCTAACATTTATCATTAGGCCCTTTAGTAAATCAACCAGTTCAGTTCCCATACCCGTATTTATTCGATAACTTTTAGATAATTACACTGACCCAGGCATGTAAGTCGTTAGTTAAATTACCGCCGTGCCACAATATATAAAATTACGAGCGAGGTTCACGTCGATGAATTCAATCGGGGAATTACTTATTTTCAATTCGAGTGATTTAACAAATTCATAAAGTTTGGGTTGTTTAACGGGGTAACGAGTTTTGGTTTCGTAAGATTGACGCGAGTAGTTGGGCCTCGATACGGTGCCTTCAAGGAAAGCAGTAACGGGAAATGATCCGAATCAGTCCAATCGAGAACCTCAAGAGAAACGGTTTCTTTAGCTAGGGTAGAGGTTATGAGAAGTAGGTCTACAACGCTGCATCCTCCGTTTGATTTATTAATAAATGTGAAATTACCTACTTCGTCGCCTGGAAGGGAACCATTTCCAACTAGCAGTCCCAACTCTGAAGCCCAGGATACCTAGTTACGTCCGTTTCTTTTGACCACTAAATCTTTGCTGTTTCTGTTCTGAAAAGGACCGGGGACTTCTAACTCTATTCTTGCATTCATGTCTCCAATCACTATACAATTTTTGACGGGAAAATGCATGATTGATTATTTAATTTATTGTTTTAAATAGGACAACAAGCTATTGTTAAATTGACTAAAATAAAATATTAAATCAAAGTAAAAAAAGCTAATTCTAACAGTTGACTATATATAAAACAAGTTGACTATAGTTAAATATAAATTATAATTTGGTAATAATACTTAGGTATAAGGAATGTAGAAATATAGTTTTAATGTAGATAACAAAAGGATCATAAAAAATTCTAGAGATGTTTTCAGAAAACCTTTTTGGTCTATTATGTAACAAAGAGAAACTTTTAAGAGTCAGAGCACTTAATAAAATGGACATGACTTTTAACTTAAAACTGTATTACATATTTATGATTACTCCTAAGGCAGGAGCATGTCAGCAAAATGTTATAAATACAGTGACTTAACCCAGGTCAGGATCAGTAGCCAGCCGGACTCATTTCCATTGGGTTGCTTGGAAGGAAACAGAGGCATTATCATTGTCAAGACGCTGTAACCGGAGTCATTACCATTGACAGACGCAATATCCAAACATTTTTAAAAACAGTAAGATAAGCAAAACAAAATCATTTACCCTGAAAATACTACTCAATATACACATGTGACAAGTGAGTTACAGGGCACACCAAGCCAGTAGACAAATGTAGCGTGCCCAGAATATCCGCCATAATGTACTAATATTAAAACAATAGGATCAAAATAAAACGACTCAACATACAATTGTAACAGCTATTAACTCCAACTAATTTACACGAATGGCAAAAACAGAAAACTCTTTCGTTAATTTTTACACAAAAAGACCCTATACACTCAAATCTATCCTATTCTATCTTCCGAAATACATTAACCAATTGCTTCATGACAACAATGCGTCAGAGGTTATGCAAGTGCTGGTTGATATTTCAAACAGCTGAGGCATGCTCACGTCACGCACGATGCTACACTATCAAAAATATGTTTAAAATGATGTTAAAAATTTTTACGAGAATGATAACAGTTTTGCAAATGGGAAATGGTTGCTAACATCAAGAATTAATGCTGAATTTCTTCTTTATACATGAATATTCGAATACTCTTGTTTTGTGGTAAGTTAACCCAAATATTCTAATTATGAGAAAGAATCACTCCCGGTAGCACGAAAAGTGACCAACAGGTTAATAAATATATCTATTACAATATTGTTCATAATTACAATAAACATATTGTTTGTTGCTTCATATAAGCCTCCGATGTTCCACTTTAGGCTAGGGCACGAACGAAGAAATCGTACATCCGGTTTTCGATTGACAGCGCCTATCTGAAAAGCTAATTTGAATTTGGATGATAAATCAGTTATTCGTGAAATCATTTTCAGAAGTAAATAAAACGCAACCAAAACAAGCAAGCCGAGCAGTAACGTAGCGGCAATAATCGAAAAGTTCCAGAACTTTCGAAACCGGATTGTGCAATATAATACTGTTATCATCAAAGAACAACCCGTTCCAGTCAAAACTGGTATGAGATAGTAAAATAGTTGATTCGCCACTATGTGTAACATTTGATGCGACCTATATGATTTTCGGAGTTTTTCTGCTGCTGTTGTCTCAGATGTATCATGTTTCTCTGCCCTGTATAAAAATGCTAAAATTTAGAATTCAAGATAATTATTAATATAATTTTTGAATAATTAACTTGCCAGTCATTTTGGAATTCCAGCCACAGGCAGATGGAGTTACAATGAATGAGAAATTGGACGAACAATAAAACGCCGTAACACCAACAAATTGATGTCTCAATTGCAAATGACAATGCCATTAACAAGTCCCCTCCAGGGAGAGAATTTGAAAAAAATTTAAAAATTCGCAGGAATTCCCAATCCTGTTGATATGCGACATATGTTCCTGGAATTGCCAGCACAAAGGTCAATACTGGACCACAAAAAATTACTCGTATAGACTGTTCGATCCCATCATTTTGAATTCTGCTTGTGTCGAATGTAACTTCTGTAAAATAAGAATAGACTGTAGGAATACCGTGCCAATAGGATGCCAATACCGTCGAGTTTAAAGTTGATTAAGTGTTAGGTTTTGTGAGTTTCGGATGTTGTAAAATTGCCTATACAGGTAGCTAAGTGCAAAAATTTTGTATGAAAAGAAAATGAGTCATCAAACTCTGTAAAATTAAGTGACAGGATTTGGACTAGTAAATTTACAAAGAAATAAGAAACTGGCATTAACCTGTATGAATGGATTTCTCCTCTCGCACCACTTGGTAAATATGGCTACACATTTACCAACTCACAAATTTCAAGGGTATACATGTAATAAATTAATCCTGAATTATCTGATGAACCAGTAGTTGGTAGTATTCTCGTTAATCCAATATTCTGGGATTCTGAGACGACTTACTCTCATGTGTTTGACGTTCACAACCATCTTGGACGAACAGATCGATTCTCTGTCGACTTAACCAAAGTATGACTTTTACGTAAGTATTTACTAATGCTAGCTTTCAAAACGATGGATTCTCTAAACTTTCAGTGCTAATTGAAATAGGTAGCAACAAAACCATGATATCATCAAATAAAGCATTAATTTGTCATTTGGCCTTGTTCAATTAGCTGAAACTTTGAACCACGCCAAAATTGGTTTAAACTGAATACTGTTGACATGGGTATTAACATAATCGGCCAACTAGTTGGGTTTCAAGAATTGGCGTTCCAAAATTTAATCAAACAGCAACATATTGGCTAAATTTGGTGATCTCTGACGTTGATTTCGTTGACGACAAGTTCAACAACACTCTCTACATAAATATCTAACTGTGTGCATGGTTTCACTCAAAGCGATAGAACTCCATGAAAAGCACCTGCTAAATTTGTTCATACTGGAGAACAAGTGTGCCTGCTGATTATATTGACGTCCATCGCAAAATTACGCATCGCATTGATATTTTTAGCGTTGTGAAAAGTAATTATTGCAATCAAACAGAACGACATCAACATCATGTGTTATGTATGATAACCTCTGGTATTTAGACATCTCGGACTTTTTTGTTTTCTACACAAAGATTACTCAAAATGTCTATCGCAGGCAAGTAACACCACAACGTAGGGAATCCGCTTTCTCTGTCGCTAATTTTAAACTCTAGCTTTCTCATTTTGCCAAATACAATTTGCGGTTCTCCAAATTCCACCTCAACTCCTTATTAAGGTGGTTAATGACTTTGACTAGGCGTGGAGTCAGACATCCTGTATCTTCGTGATTAAGAATCTTGACTGATGCCATGATATGTAAGACGCCGATAAGGTATTCCATGCAGAGCAAGATAAATGTCAATAACTCACCTCAATTCAGCATTTCAGTAGAAGTATGCCTTAGAAGGATGAAGGGAAGGGTTCAAACCTTACTGTTAGGCGATTGTAGTTAGACCACGCAAAAAGTGTCTGTCATGCGAATATATCTCATTAGCAGAAAATATAGATAAAAAGTATTTTATATTCATTCGTTTTCCTCATGATAGACGAAAACCAATAAAAAACTCGATTTTATTTTTTACTTGAAATCCCTTCATATACAAAGTAGGTTAGTCAACTGTAGTTTGGATTCACTATAGGTATATGGTTCAAGCCAAATAAAAAACTGTTATTCGAAATAAGTAATCCATTCGCTCTCATGAGCCACTTCTGAGTAACTTTAGCATTACATAAGTATTTATAATCTTAATTTCAAATGTGTCTGAATTTAAACTAGCAAAAGTCAGTCGGACAAATCTGGGTCTGCCTTTCTCCCTCTCTCTGCTATCACTAGAAAACCAGACGCCATAAATTAGCCTATCATAGAAGGATTAGTATTTATGGACTTTCTTAGCATACCATCGTACAAAGACTCACCAGTCAACCCGACCACTCATACCAACCGGCAGCAAACCCCATAATAATAAGTAAATTCCAATCTCTACTATTATAGAACCAACAATAGATTACAGTGCGTGTGCGTAAAATTTCTCGGACTCACTAAAAAATACCGCGGCTTACCGGTCACACCTGACCGAGAAAATTGGCTTGGTAATCTTATACTCTCGGTCAGATGTGAGCGGTAAGCCGCGGTATTTTTTAGTGAGTCCGAGAAATTTTACGCACACGCATTGTAATCTATTGTTGGTTCTATAATAGAGGAATTTAAATATTAAATTTAGGTCTGTACCAGACCTAATTATGAGATTCGCGCCAAAAATATGTGACGTAGAAGGACTTTCTCCTTCCTCAAGACTTAGTCCGTCTTTCAAAAACTTAATTCCAGACCTTATTCCCTCTCACTTTAGGTTTGAGATTAAGTCCAAACCAAGAGTTTTGTTTTTTTTTTTTTCTTCAGTTTATAAGCAATATTTAAGTTTTAGTTTCATTTGTTTTAGTTTTAATTGTAAATTACGTAATGTTTTTAATAATTAATTAATTATTGAGTCTAAAAAAGGTTGAATTTCGAAACAAATCGAAAGTACGATCTGGCTGTTTCGGTAGGAACAGTCAGTTAATCCATTTTCTGTGGATGCTAATTTACATTTAAACATTCTCATAATTTTAGCATATCATTTTTATGAAACCGGAAGTTTAGGAAACAGTGGTCATCTAAAGTATTAAAATCGTAACTAGTTTTCTTAAATTTTACTGGTGGTTAATCTAAGCATCCAACCAATCAAGCCAAATGTTGGTCTGGACTTAATATTTTAGCCTCTTAAGTTACAACAAACTCAGACTCAAACCGAGAGTGTGAAAGTCGAGAAAAATAGGTCGGTCCAGACCTAAACCTAATATTTAAATTCCTCTAATAACATCCAACCGACCGCTTACAGAATCACCTGGAACTTTAACCCCTCCTGCAAACCTACGGTCGTGCATAGATTTTCCATTTAATACAAACCGATCCAACTATCCCAGAGCTGGTCACAGATTTACAAGCATATAAGGGCCAAAAGTATAACAAGTCAATTTTAATTCGAATCCTTCCCAACAAGAAACCGGCGAGCTCGAAGCACAAACGAGTCCCCTCCAATCTCTCCTAAAATCTTAACCCTGTCATTTCTCACGTGTTTCTAACCAGTACCCTAACATACAGTAGCTGTACAAACATCAGAGAAATGTGTCGAAAAGATTCTGTTTCTTAAAGTTAATTAGTAAAAGCAATTGTAAGGAGATTCGTGCTCTCACAGTAGCGAAGCGATGATTTAATCACCAGACCCAATCAAATATATCAGTAAAATCTCTTCTGTGAAATAAGGACACACTTGTGAAGTGTAGAAAACACATGCTACTCTACTGTTTGCTGACAATTGAAGCAAATTGCAACGTTTAAATCCGCCAAAAAATTAATTTTTGGCGGTCCTCCAATGGAGGCTTCAAGGTTGCTAGGAAAACCCCTAAAAAGGTTAAGCCGCATTGGAATTTTTTTTTAATTTGAAATTTCCCACTCAGATATCGAATGACATTCGACTTCCTCTTCAAACTGGTTCATAAAGAAAAAAATTACAGAAAAATGGAAATGGAATTTTTTTAAAGAAATTTTGAAAAAAAAATTCTAAATTTGACTGAAATTTGTCTAGGTTGAATTCCAATAGTTTGTGTTAAATGTTACGACTGGATGCTACATTGGAAACTTCTACTTATGTTACAATCAGCATCATTGAAATTTTCAATTTGGTTAAAAAATTGTAGTTCTACGTCAAGATTGAATGTCATATTGAATGTCACAAGATATGCCATTATCTGCATCCATGTGCAGTACCTCATATAAAATCTATTTCAAAGTGGACGCCCAATTCTAAACTTCAGTATAAATATCAATGTTATTATTTCATTTTTTTGTTTACAGTTGTTTACACTTTGTCTAATTTGTTATTTTTCAAAAATCAGCAAGAGTATGGCTTAACCTCTTTAGGGTTTTTTTCGTTGCAACCTTAGATGGCTTCATAGATTGCACTATTGGTATACTCGATGTCACTTAGAAATTAAACGACGAATTAAATTCTGCCATAAAATGATGCTGCCAACATGACCATATTGAGAAAGAACCATTGAAGGTTGGTGCTTCCTCGACTCGCTGTGGATCTTACAGGTTTCTTACCAAGCCGCCTATTTAACAGGATTAATCCGTTCATATACAACAAATTCTGGTTGTAGTTGAGTAGATAGAATAATTCCATTGCAAGGTCAGTGACACAAATTGAAATAAGCAAAAACATTAAGATTGTTGCTTCAGGGCTAGCTCCATATACAAATAAATAAGTCAGTAACATCACTGTAAAACTTGTCTCTATTGTGACTAGATAGAACATAATTGATTTCCAGATTTCAAGTTTAAATTTTCGTAATTTCAAAAATTGCTGTGGTGGTTTATACAATTCTAATTTTACGTCGTAACTATACGGATTGACACGTAAACGATTGAAAACTTTATTAGCAACAAATTGAACTTGTGAAGTCTTGTGAGAAATCATGTTGGATTCTCAGACTCTAATAAAACAAGAAACAATAGAACAGATACTTAACCATTAATTTTGCAATGGGAAATCCAAGAGGTTGGTACAATAAATACTTCAAGCTATAAATATTTGTTTTTTGACATTCAATTTTTCCGTGTACTGTGGCAATATTTGAACATTTTGTAAACAATTTCTTCGTAGCGAACAAGAAACAATAAAACATGAAGTTTCAAATGGTGACCAAGACTTTGCTACAATAAATGCTTCAAGCAATAAATGTTTGATTTTTCTTATTCATTTTTATCGTATAATGTGGCAATATTTGCGCATTCAGATTAATAAATTTCTTCGTAACAAAGAATATATAATTAACAATATCCAACAATTAATGCTGTCAGAACGGGAGTGTTTACATGTATTCCAAACCAGCCAATCGATATATGAAAATGAAACCTCTAAATTTTGCAATGAAGGCAGAACCAACTAAGGTGTTGCGGAACAACAACCTTGAATGACAGTTTAAACTATATAAAGCTACAATTGTTAAAATTTAAAAAAAATTAATAGGAATGTATACAAGCAATAAATTATTCAAATTCTTTCAAGTTTGATTCAGTTTAAATATTCAAAAGAATTTTTTAACTAATTGTGAGATCTTTTTACTCAAATTGTAAAAAAATTTCATTCATTGAGTAACATGGATTATGCCGGAGTTATCATAGGCATGCATGGGTTTTGCCTATATTAGAGAAAAAATTTTCTCCCGACATCTAGTTTACTCGTCCGAACATTCAAAATGAAGGGTCCATTGCTGAACTCTAACACAAAACATGCATCATGAATGTTTTGATAATGGCTGCATTGTAGGCCAAAATTGAAATGACCTAAACTGAAAAATAAAAAAAAAAAATGACAAATCCAGTCATCTAGAATTATATTAAATACCTAACCTCAAACAAAATGAGATACCCGCTGGGCGGCCAAATAACTTCTGAGAATCATCATTTCGAATTTATCCGTTAATTAAATATTTTCTTTTCTGTTTGGAAATAGATTAATACAAATTTGGGTTTATTGTGCATAGTCATGCTTTGAATTCATTGACTACCTGTTACGGGTGCATCGACTATTGAAAACGAATTTAGAATTCCGTCATTGAGTCGATCGCCACATAGTCGATTCAACTATCGTTCAGAAGTGCTAAATACATTCTGAAGCTTCACAGGAGACATCATGTTAACATCTCAACTCAACTGGCTGTACCCGTCAAAAATTCGTGATCTTAATGCTCTAATCCTAATGATTAAACTAAAAAATCAACGCTTTACTTCGAAAACCTAATCAATGAACTTACAATTAGTGAAGAGGAACTAAAAACAACGAGGAGGAAATCGTATAATAAGAACATTACAAAGTACCACAAATCGTCTTTTGTAGGTTTATTAAACGACTACTGACTGATAAACCCCCAAATCTATTTCACCCTGATATCGCAAAAATTAAAAGTTCAAAAAATAATATCTTTAGTTTCCTATTAGAAAATCAATTAGCTGAATGTACCTATCTAAGCTCGTCAGAATCCTTTTCATAATATTACATTTACTTATCTAAGCTCGTCAGAATCCTTTTCATAATTTTACATTTACTAACTTAATTTATAATTATAAAACATCGTTCACTGTACACGTAACTAAACTTATAACTAAACTTATTACCATACTGACCTAACTTATTTATTAATATATTAACCTAACTTATTTCACCAATTTATCACTCCACGTAAGTTTATAAACTACCTTTCTCTAATTAATTCTAGGAAATATAACAAACTAAATCTAGGGTATTTCTGGCAATTAAATAAATAAATAAGTACATAACTATTGTTACATAATCTGAAGTGATCAAAATATAAAAATGATTAACATTTGACAAGCATCTAAACATGGACTGGAAACAAGTCAAACCGTGCAGGTTTCAATGTTCAGCTTGAGACTTTTTTTCCTTTTTTTTGGACTACCTTTAGTTAATTTTTGGACACTCCAAAACACCTACTCCACTCGGTTCGGATGTTTGCTGGTTGGATCGATTGTACTTCAACCTTGAGTCTAAGAATAGGTAGCAAGCGGTATCAGATTCGAAATATGAAAATTGAAGGCAATTGGGAGGTGGAGATATAGATAAACATGCATGTAGCGTATATGAACCTGAGAAAATATTGAGGAAACATTAAGGAGACTTGATGAAACATTGAAAAAATTTTAAATTTGAAGGACAAATTACAAAAAATTGTTACAGCATTTCATTAGTAATACAACGAGGAAACATTGTTGNGAAGGCAATTGGGAGGTGGAGATATAGATAAACATGCATGTAGCGTATATGAACCTGAGAAAATATTGAGGAATCATTAAGGAGACTTGATGAAACATTGAAAAATTTTTAAATTTGAAGGACAAATTACAAAAAATTGTTACAGCATTTCATTAGTAATACAACGAGGAAACATTGTTGTAGTCGAACAAGCGTAGAAATATTGTCAGGCTAGCCTTCAACGGGATTTAAATCTATGGTAGACGATTTATAATCTATGGTACGTACCATAGATTTAAATCCATTGTTGGCGATTTATAATATTATAAATCACCATATAAATCGATATAAATCTTTTATAATAATCCCAAACCATGTATTATAATATATGGTATCTCTGCACAATTGCGCTAGTGACCCGGTGACCCCTGACCTCCGGAAAATATTTTAAATGAAACTTTGAGCATTTATCTTCAATTTGGTCTTTGCAGAATTGAAATAAACCCTTCCGTTCTCGAGATATTCGAGTTTAAAAAATACACCATGATGGGTAACCTATACCTCAAGTCCGTCTGCTTCATAAATTACCTAGGTAAATAGTTAAATTCAAAATTTTCTGGGACTGATTTTCCTAATTCATTACTTCGAATTTCTTCAACTCATTTTTTACTTTTGTATATTAACACTGTATTGGTTAATTTAATAATTTATTATATCGCAGCAACGTGTATTACAAAAAAAATGGTGTTCATTGTTTCAACCGATTTTCCCTTTATATGTACTCATCCATCGAACACTTGTCGAGAAGTTTTCAAAAAATCCACCGTCATTTCCATAGAAACACTGTGATCCATTATGTGATGATACTATTTGTAAATGAGTTAACTGACGCCCGTTGTTCACCTAACTCTAACGTGTCCTTCCTCCGGATGATTCTTCTGAGGATGTTAAAGATTTCAATTTATACCCAACGTCAATGTAACTCTGAGTTTTCACTTTAGAGAATCAATCCACACGGTTGCTATAACGCATCACTTCCTCAGTCCCTTTCTCTAACTTAAACAAAGTTGATAGAGTCAACTTCGTGACAGCGCTCGAAAGAGTGACAGGAGAGTTAGGATAGAGTAACGTCTACATCGAGCTTGAATTCGCCATTGGAATAAAAATATTGATTATGCCTTTAAGATTTCTCATTTTATCTTTATCAAGATTACTTCGTACGATTGATTTGTATTAGCTACAACACATCACTCATATGATGTGTCCAAAAATAAGTTAACACACTCATTGAAAAACTTTATCAGGTAAACCAGTGAATTTTTTTGTGGCACAAATTGGTACTAAGTCGATAATTCTCTAAATAATTTTATCACTAATAGCATTAAATGAGATTGGATTCCTTATTTTCATGTACACCGATATATACGCGGTTATCAAACTGTTGCTCCATGCTCTGATACATTGTTTCTTATAGAGAAAAAAGGATTTATTTTTAAACTCGAATATCTCGAGAACGGAAGGGTTTATTTCAATTCTGCAAAGACCAAAATGAAGATAAATGCTTAAAGCTTCACTTGAAACATTTTCCGAAGGTCAGAGGTCACTGGATCACTAGCGCAATTGCGCAGAGATACCATATATTATAATAACATGGTTTGGGATTATAATCTATGGTACGACGTCATCACCGTGGATTATAAATCGCCAACAATGGATTTAAATCCCGTTTAAGGCTACACTGACAGTAATGTTAGCTAGCGAAGAAGAATTTTTTTTTTTAACTTTTTCTTTTTTTCGGAGGGAAACGTAAACTATTGGTAAGTAAAGTGTTGTGTCTCATGATGCATTCCATGAACCATGCAGCATAACTGGGCACATTCAAAGCATAATCTAATTCATAATTTGAGATTGGACATTTATCACAATTAGAAATTTAATACAAAATTTCCAATTATGTTAAATGTCCAATCTCAAATTGTCTAATTCTGTCACTCGAGTTACCCAAATTTTTAGGCCAAAATGTTTTTTGTCAGAGTAAAACACAAGTATTAAAAAATTCTTTTTCCTCGCCAATGTTTTTATTTTTTTTTCGAAGATTTGCTTTCCTTTTAGATAATACTTAACCTGGCTAGGATTTTATTCCCTCGGAACTATTTTCATTCATGCAATACTAATGTTTTAGCCGCGCATTTAATTTGTTCCTTATGTTTAATTAACTGAGATAAATCCATCCATGTTCTAAACGAACAAACTCTAGTGTGAAAAAGACCCTCTGCATCCAATTTAAAATTAAAATTTTCCGACTTGAAGAAATTTTCCACTAGTGTCAAGTTCGAAAGTTTCAACTAGTCTTCACCATGACTCACAGTTTAGTTGAGCCAGAGTCATCGAATCTCTAAACATTTGGAGTCCGACTTTCGGATCTGTGAATATGACTCCTTGATTTTGGGAGGTGACTTTGAATAAAAAAATGTGCATAATGAAATAAGTATAAATAAATATGCGTCATGTAATACAACATGTTTACAAAAAACGGATACTTTAAAAGAGACGGAAAGTGGTTTTTACCGTATCCCGTCGTCTGTGTGTGTTGTTGTGTAAGTTGGCATACACTTTTTTCAAATTATTGTGTCTAGAAGTAAACTATAATTTCATAATAATTTCCAAATAATGTTAGCGTTTCATAACTCAGGGTAGTAGGTATTGCCAAGAAAGCAATTAATTATGACGGAACATCTAACAAATTACATTCGATAATAAAAAATTTGGCAATAATAATAATAATAATAATAATTCTTGTCTAATGTTGACTGATCAACTTTCTTTGTTTGATTGACACTTGTGTGCCGTTACATCTATGCATGCCTGTAAGCGGCGTCCAACGGAACGACAAACCTTTTGGCAATAGTCAATATCAATTTATTCAAAAGCTTCACAAATATTGTCTTTGGTAAGGTCTGGGATAAGATCAGAAGATCTGATATGCAGAGAGAACCAATCGGGATGTAACAGGGGTACCCGTCCTTCTCCCTTAACACAGAGTCCCACACTGCACATTTGGGCAAATCGCCCACACATCCAACAACAGTAAAAGAATTACAAGAAAAAATTTATATTGTGACCCAAGTTAGACCCGAATTGACTAAGAGAAACATGTATGACCAACTCTGAAGGGTACTTATTATTACTTATTATTGAAGGGTATTTATAAGAATGAGCTTACGTCCAAACCTTAGACTAATTGTGATTAAGTATCACTAGAAATACCCAGATGTCAGTGTGGTTGTCTAGTATCTAAGGTACAAAGCTCATCCAGCAACTGTTAACCATCAAATAGGTCATAGAATTACTGTGAAGTGGATAATTGACAGATTGGAAACAAGGTTCTCGCTCTTAAATGAAATTCCGAAGAGCCGAAACAAACGTGTTACTGGTAAGTCATCGGTAAAATTACTTAGAATAAATAAATTTAAGTTCACAAGCGGTCGTAAATAGTTGGAAATTCTTTGATTAAATGTAAAATCATAACTTCGAACTAAATCCTACGGTTATTCTAAGGTGAGGAGAGTTCAGCAGCTGTTATATTATTTGTTATTTGCTGAATGTGTAGGCGATTTGCCGAAATGTGCTGTGTGGCACTCTGCGGTAAGGGTGAAGGACGGGTATCCCTGTTACATCCCTGTTGGTTCTCTCTGTATTTCGTTAATCTAAAGGTCCACTTGGGCCACAAGGCACCGCCCGCCAACCCATTTCATACTTGGGCACTATTTCTTATTCTCACTTTGTTTTTGCTATTTTTTTAAATGCTTTGATAGACCAAAAATGGAGTCAGATTATGGACTCAAAACGGTTTGTCAAATTTTTCGTTATTGTTATTGTCGATTAATTGTTGTATGAGTGTACCTAATCGCATTTCCCATGTGCCATATTTTGAGTTTTTCAAAAATATTTTTTGAATTTTTATTAAATTTTGAAGATTATTTCTGAAAAATAAACATTTATATCATGTTGGGTTTTGCTCTAAACATGATTTCATGCATTCAATGCTGCTCCCAAAAGTAGTAGGAATAGATCAATACCCAACATGATCTAAATGTTTATATTTCAGAAATTATACTTTTCAAAATTTAATAAAAATTCAAAAAATATTTTTTTTTATACTGAAAATATGGCTCCTGGAGAATGCGATTACGTACACTCATACAAAATTTAATTGACTTCGGCAGATAAACGAAAAAGTTGACAAGAGTGTTTGAAACCCTTTCTTTCAAGTTCAACACTAGCCCCTTGCCCCCCCCCCCCATCATTCTGGAATTTTTTAAATTATATTTTCTTACTCCACACATCCCCTTTGGCAATGGGGNGCCCCCCCCCCCCATCATTCTGGAATTTTTTAAATTATATTTTCTTACTCCACACATCCCCTTTGGCAATGGGTTGTGTTAAAATTTCAAGTGTCTGCTTTTACAGCTTGGACTTAAATAAAAGTCAGGGTCCAAAGTTCCTGTATTGCTCTGGCAATTATCGTTGCTAGACTAGTTTATCACATGACTCAATTTTGCCGGAGGATAGAGTCATTGACTCATTGAGTCCATAATCTGATTCTATTTTTGGTCTATCAAAGCATTTTAAAAAATAGCAAAAACAAAGTGAAAATTAGAAATAGTGCCCATTTATAAAATGGGTTCACGGGCGGTGCCTTGTGGCGCAAGTGGACATTTACTAATTGCTTTATATAGTGCAGAAGGCTACTTATCTCAAACATTAGCTTACCAAGGACAATAGTTGTATCTGAGCTTTGACACAGTTGTTGCCTGGATTGAAGCACCGTTGGGTTGGATATTTATTACTTTGAATAATTCCTCATCTAACTTCACTCCCTCCCATTTTTGTTTTTACCGCTGTTCATCAAATGTCTCAACTTGACTTAAGAGAAAACAGCTTTCATTAGTATCCATTTTTTGTAAACATGCTGTACAAACTATGTAACATCGTGTATGAGAATCCGTAATTAGAAAAATATATACAGGGTGCGAGAAAAGTCGATGGAGCATGGAGAAAGGTTTCAGATCCCAACCAAACCCCTAAATGATGATCCCACTGAATATTTGCACCACGCGCTAATGGAAAAAAGAAATGTTAATATTACGGTAATCAGAACTTAATATACAAAAATTGATTAATGTTGTTAATTAAATTGATAATGGAATTTGAGCGAAGGAGAGTGGATTGCGGGACGAACACGACGCGTTCTTTTTTCTCTCGTCTTTTACTAGCAATACTCTCTCCATGCTCCATCGACTTTTCTCGCACCCTGTATATTTAAATGGTGAAAGTAGACAAGAAAAATATGGAAAATTAGTTTGTTATGCTCATTTTCGCATGTCGGTAAATAATCATGCCTCTGAGTTCTACCACAAAGGAGTCAGTCAACAAATGACTTTCGACTCCTGACTCTGAGTCATGATACTCAGAGTCAGTGTAAGAGTTATGTCTCAGGTGTTCGGGCCTTTGAAAACAATAGTTTCAAATTCAAAAGTTGATAATTAAATGTACATGAAAAATGTAACCTCGTGGGAGACCAACTCTGAATTGCATCTGAGTATGGTCACGCTGATGAATATTTGGTCACCACAACTCGCTGACGAAACGTTTAGGACATTAGGAGAGACGGAGAAAAAAAAATTCTTCTTCGCTACCTAACATACTGTAGCTACTGTTTTGGCTTCCGGTTCCTCAACATGAATAAGAAACTTTCAAAAGAAAACAACAGTAAGGACAATTTAGTAAAGTTAACTGAACTCAAACACATTATAGACCAAATATACTATATATACAAACGACAATAATGTTATGCAGCAAAATTTCTCAAAAATCATGCGAAATATCAACTGTAATGAAAAACTTACAAATACAACATACTCCAAGCCCTGCAGATCCACATGCTGTGGATCCCGATCCTCCAAGAGATGAGGATTTTTGAGAGTGGTAGCAAATCCCAGAATGTCCAGTAGGACTTATGCATTCAGTATTGTTAAACTGGATGTACGTAAATAACTTCAGAACTGAAAATCCAGGAAAAATACTTTTGATAAAAATTCACCGAAACAGTCTAACTGGCTATAGCAAACATTCTTTCAGTGGAGATGGTCTACAAGGGACTCCAAATAGCAATATACTTTGTCACATTTGGTTAAATTTTTGAAGATTGCCAATACCATTTTATAACAATTATTGATAGGCTGAGTTTCGGTATATTTTTTGGATTTCATTTAGACAAGTCACGGAATTTACCATTAAACATTTGTCAATTTTGCATCAAATTCTTTGAGGAGATAGAATATACGATCATGAATACGTTTGAATCTATTGTTTATAACCGTGAACTGTATTGCATTACAGGTTTATGCAATTGTCGACCTGTTTCTCGTCCTTCTCGTCACATCNTTTATAACCGTGAACTGTATTGCATTACAGGTTTATGCAATTGTCGACCTGTTTCTCGTCCTTCTCGTCACATCATTCATCACACGCTTTATATTTCAACAATGAAATGCGAAGACAGGTTAGAACAATTTCCAATTGAAGCGTAGCCTATAATGTTGTTGCATTTTTCTATCATTATAACCATTTGAACCTGGCAGAAATAGTGTTCTATTAGATATTGCGGTACAGCATTATCTAAAGCATTATCTAAATTATGTAGCGAAGCAGACGGACGGAAGGACGCGGCAATAGCATTAAGAATACTTTCCTATGATTCAAATCAATTTTTAGGGTAATTTAAGAATGCTTTCTTATGATTCAATTCAAAAATTTTGATGCCAATTTAAGAAAGCTTTCTCGTGGATAAAAACAGACACTTTGATGCTATTTTAAGAATTCATTGATATAATTCAAGGCAATGATTTTGATGATGACTATAACCTGCCATTCAAGTCAAAGTAGTTGATAAGNTTCATTGATATAATTCAAGGCAATGATTTTGATGATGACTATAACCTGCCATTCAAGTCAAAGTAGTTGATAAGCAAAATATTTTTACTTCATTAATTGGCTGTAAATCCGATTCCACTTGTTTCTACCACGTCTAGTGTTTCGAATTGGGACTGTTAAAACTTTTATTGAAAAGATATTGACAAAACGGTGGGCAGTATAATAGGTAGATAGTGTATAATGATCCAAAATTGAACCAAATTTCATTTGTGTGTGTGAAGTTAAAAAAATAGTTTGTCATGTAGCAATAAATTACAGACTATGTACACTCCTAAGGCAATCAAAATTTAAGATTGCCAGGCGTTGGCAACATCTACAAGAGATGGTGAAACCCCGTGCCACAAATTAGGTTTAGGCAAGGACCCAAGTGGTAATTTTTTGCCGTGCCACATAACTTTGAGTCAGGAGGTAAAGCGACCTTTTATGGGAGTATGACAAGAGTTGAATAAAAGCAATACAGGGTATGGCAGAAGTAAGCAGACAATGGAAGTGCAGGAATGAGATAGGGGATGAGTATAGACGCTTTTTTTTAGTATGTGTTTTTTCAGCTATACTTTCTCCATTGTCTGCTTACTTCAGCCATACTCTGTATATTTTAGGAATTGTTTCGTATAAAATCATCCTAAGAAATCCGTTACGAAATTAATTGGCACTACTTAATTCTTCGTCATAATGTCCATCCTAATACAATTAAGAACTAGAAAATGACATGTCTATCGCAACTTGGTATACAGTTTTCACAACGCCTAGTCCTTATTCTGATTTTTGAAAAATAATGTTTCATTTAGCTTTGAGAACGAAAAGTTGGCATCGCTAAATTTTCTTACATATACACCGTCCACCAAATATCACTACGCAATGGAGAAAGTTTTACCAACACAAACACCACTTCAGAATCATACTCCGGCCAAACTCGCGTTTTTTTCTCATCAATTTTTACTCTATACTTTTCTCCATTGCGTAGTGGTGTTTGGTGGACGGTGTATATTGTGTAGCCTAAGTATCAAGTAGTGTAATTTTCAACTACGTGCTCAGACAAACTTGCATGTTTAGCAGATTGCTAAATTGCCTTGTCACTTACAGTACACTGAAAATAAATACAAAAATCTTGAATTTAGCAGTTGTAGACATAAAAGTGTTTTCTTTTTTAACTATTTTCCGCTCTATTTAATTATAAAAAACCTTCTTTTTGAATTAAGTGTTATAGCTTTTATGCGTGTGATTTAAGCAGTTACTTTCCTTTCCACTCTATATTTAATTGCAGATATTCTGTGCACGTAGCTTAAGCAATTTCTATGTGCTTTAGATATATATCGGTGTCAAAATTTGTTATTTTTGTTCTGGTTCTTGCACCAGACTGCAGATATCCAATACTGAACATTGCGAAATATACGAATTCACACCCGGTCCAATACATGCCGAAGCACAGGGGACAGTCGGGAAATTTTTACAACTACTAAAAAGCTGCACGTCCTTGTACGTAGCCGGGAGTGGTTCTTTATCCATTCTCTTAGCTGTTCAATAGTTTACTTTCAATTATTTAGGTTATTATTGAAAGTTTTCGACGTTATTGGCTGCATTGGGCTTGGTGTAGTATGGGTATTTTGACTTTGGTTATTAGTTCACATTCACTGAGGCAAATATTTGTGCAGAGCAGATATATATGGAATTCACGTAAAAATTGATTAACTTACTTGCTGAAAATTTAAAAACAAGAAAAAACACTGAAAACGAAAGCAGTCGAGATGAAATAAACCAGTCGTTTCACTGAAGATCAGCACTTCGAAATTAATTAACACATCAGCAGCATAAAAGTTTTTTCACAAAAGTTGATCTTGAACCGAGCGGAAAAACATTTGAAAAACATATTGTTTGTAGACAAAAACAAAACAAACCTTTTTGGGTACGATTTTTCATTTATGATTTAGCAACTCTTCAATCCTATTTTGTTATGTGAGTTTCAGTTTATATGTAATTAAATCTAACTGTTTGTCTATTTTTTTATGTTATTGGAAATGTATTGAATGTAAAAATTTTTAACTAATGCTTCTGGAGAATTTGATACTAAATGAAGTTTCGTTAATTGTGCTTAGGACAAATTTCCATGTCGATTTTATTATTAATTTCTTGTAAATAACACAATTTTGCGAAACGATCAGAAGCCACATTTCAACTTGTACCGAGAAGAAAATGAATAAGTAGTCTATAATGTCTAATATTAAATTTTATGATTCATTACGTCACATTCAACATTCTTTAATTTCAAATAGCGGTGAACAAGCTGCATAAAATATAATTGCTACTAGAAGTTTCATCGGACATTTCTATGCTGTATATGGCTTTCGCCAGTATTGAAACGACATTTGACGAAATTTCGCTAATAATTTCTGTTATTTATCCACTTCTAATAGTTTATTTGTAATACCAAATCATTACCGAATAACTGCTGAAAACAACTCTACGAATGCAAGATTATGCAAGATTATGGGAGACAAAGTGATTCATACCGTGAATGGAATAATGTGCTGCACAAGTGATAGATAAATGCCAAAATGTCGAAAATAATAGACCAATAATTCGATAACTGTACTGTAAAAACGACCTTTGAATGTAACTAGAACTAGAAAAGCGATTCAGCGTGTAATCGACACGTGGCATATATAATGGATTAATTTCAGCAAAATCAATCTATGGAAAATTTAGTGCGGGATTGGCACTTTACCAGCAATGGTGTCTCAGACCGACCAGCGGAGGGCGTATAGATTGACAAATTAGATAATGTTAGGATGAAAATAATGTGTGTGTGAAAGTGAAGAGTAACTGTTAAACTATTTGAGCCTAAAGCTTGAGTGAAAAGCTTTTGAAAATAAAAGCCGATATAAGTAATTTTGGCAAGCCCTTATATCAGTGTGACAAGTGTTCATAACAACAAGAAAAGCCACTATAATTAAAGTATACTTTATTCCATCATGCAGCGTTATTGGTTCACAAAGCTTTTCCTGAATTTTGCAGAAATTTTAAAAGTGTCCTTAACCCTATGCGCTGCGCCCATTTGGTATAGTTATGAAAACGAAGTATTTGAATTGAGCATAAGCCACATGCGTTACAACTTACTTAACATACTTACCATATGCCTAGGATGTATGACGCTTACAATTTATGGCGACTTGATATATTTATCAACCGTTGTGGAATTCCCTGACGACATTTCAAACTTTATTCGTGTACAAATAATTCTAGGATTTATTTTCAACTTCGCCAATCTCTATTTGGCTTACATGTTCAGGCGATATGCAAATGAGCTTTGCGATATATTAAATTTTATATACAAACTCGTACGTTTGATTCACGGTAAGACTATTTCTTTTGTTAAAAGAAAACAATATGGCTTTCATTACCTTTACTTATGACAGAAAAGTCTCTATGTTTGGTTCCATTTTTAAGTGATAATTCTGTGCAAACGAGCTTCTGTTTAGTTTATCTACAGTGATGAGAAAATAATTTAGTTACTATGAACACCAAAATAAATTTTGTCATTTTTTCTTGTGTAAATTGGTGAGGATTTCACATATCTAACTATTTTTAGCAATGCGAATCTTAGCTCGTGAATTGTGTAAAACAAAATAAAACTAGTTCACACTCTACAGTATCGGAAGCAGTTATCTCTTGAAGGGATTTGGTGTCCTTAAAGGGTCCTTTATCCTTGTCCTGTGGAGTTTGGGTCACCGAATCACCGAAAATCAACAAATTAATAATTAATAAATTATTAAATAAATATTAAATAATAATTAATTAAATAAATAATGATAAATAAATATTTATTAAATTTTCCAAAATGGAAGAGCAGATAAAAAGCTCTGCTCTTCTTAACGGTCAAATATAATCTGAGTCTATCCACAGGGATAGACTCTGCTCAGGTAAGTATATAACATATAGGTAGAAATAATAATAACAATAATAATAATATATATATAGGGAGGGCATTGAATGAAAAGGGAAGAAGAAGAATAAGAACACAGCAGCAGCTGTGTTGTTGTTATGTGTGGTGAGCGGGAGGTCCAGTCCCGTTCATCACAAGAAGGTGAAGGTCTTCACCACACCACCATCCCCCCCAAGAAGCCTCCCCTCCCCCAGGAGGGAGCTGAAGTGATAAGTACAGCCCGTACTTATTGACTTAGAAGTTTCCTCTTCAAGAGGGTGTTGAAGAATAAGCCTCCCCTCCCCCAGGAGGGTGCTGAAAGGACAAGTATATCATACTTGAAAGAGTGAGCCTCCCCTCCCCCAGGAGGGTGCTGAAAGTACTGTCCATACTCATCCTTACTGGGTGTTCTTAATTTCCCTCGCCTTCTTGGCAGCCAAAGAAGCTTTCTTCCGAAGAGTCTTGTTCTGAAAGTAGTCAGGGTACCTCCGCCAGGCTTCAGCCTTGTTGGCCAACATCCTGGCTCTGGCCCCAGGTACTTGTTTCTGTGCAGTCGTCCTAAACCAACACCTCTTCTTGTCCAATCGGGCATGGAAGTTGTCCAAATCAAAACAAACAACACAAGGAAAACTTTGGCGTGACCTGGCTGTGTTGGCTTGAGGTTTGATTGGAGGTTTGGTAGGAAGTGAAGTTGATGAGGTCGAGGGCACACATAACTCATTGCTCACTGTGAATTGGAGGGTTTCCATCTGAGGTAGTTCTACCACCTGTGGCGATGGAACAACCACTTCTACCTCATGTTCATCCAAATCACTGAGACCCTCCAATTCTGATGGAATTTGTCCCACTTCACCCTCTACATCAGAACCACCTAATAAATCCTCCTCATCATATAGAAGCAGAACCTCCTCGGACTCCGTGGATGGAACATCCTGAACACTAGGCACTGTGGGTGGTTCCACGGACCTTGTAGNCAGAACCTCCTCGGACTCCGTGGATGGAACATCCTGAACACTAGGCACTGTGGGTGGTTCCACGGACCTTGTATGGCCAACTATGGAATCCACAGGTCTAGGTCCATATACATCCATCCCGTCATCCGATTCAGTGTCCCACTCATCTNGGCCAACTATGGAATCCACAGGTCTAGGTCCATATACATCCATCCCGTCATCCGATTCAGTGTCCCACTCATCTAATTCTTCCAACACTCTCACTGTCACTGGAGGGAGAACTTTTGGAAAACTAAATTTCTTCTGTGGAGCCTTCTTCGGGCCAGAAGGAGCAGGCAAAGTCTTGATGGTAGGATACCTNAAAACTAAATTTCTTCTGTGGAGCCTTCTTCGGGCCAGAAGGAGCAGGCAAAGTCTTGATGGTAGGATACCTATGCAATATCGCGAAAATGTCGCCCTTCTGCCGTCTGAATTGAGCACTAAGTTGGTGATTCAGAACTTTGAAGAGCTCAGGCTCATAAGTGGGTCGCAACCTTGTGAGTTCAAAAAGGTCCAAGTCTGAACAAATACGATGTGGAGGAACGTCGTCAAACTTGGCCATATTGTCACGAAACTCAAAAAGGTTCCGAAACAGTTTCTGGAGTTCAACGGGAAAAGACACTGAACGTAACAGCACTTCCACTGATGGATTCTCCACTCGCACTAACTGAAGACATAAAAATTTGGACCGATTTTGTACCGCTAACCATCTTTCTGAACTCACTACACTTTCCTCCGAAGATGGGCTGATGCCACACAACTTCCGGTGTTGTTGCCACATCCTCAAGACTAGATGGGAGTCTGAGCGGGCATACTCAACTAGACGGTCTCCGTGCCGTAATGGTCGGGAACGGAAATCCGCTAGTTGACCAACTTCGTCGATGTGAGATTTTGGAAAGTAGTGAGCCATCGCCGTGGTAAAATCCCTCTTTCGCTGGTCAACAGGAAAGTCAACTGCCACAAAAGTCTCAAAAACCTGCTTCATATCTATGACAGCGGTGGGAAAGATCTTGTGATACAGTTGGAACATGGAGACTTCCAGTTGGCCATCGTAAACAATCTTCAAAATTCCGTCATTTTGAAGAACTTGCTTAAGATTTTCCAGGTCTTGTGGAACGCGAAAGGGGTCGACGATGTAATCAGTATCATTGGTGGAAATCTGAATCAAACAGATGAATGGCCGGTTCCAATACGTCAAAAACTGTGACCGTGACACCTCAATGTCCAGCCCAATTTCCTTCTGAGAAATCAAGTGCTGGATCATTGAGTCCATCGCTCGAGCGGTTTGAACAAAGACTAAGCGTGTTGTCGACCGCTCGTCTTTAGGCTCAAAGGTTGGAGGGATCAACGCCGCCGGGGAAATACTCCATTTCTGGATTGTCTCAGCTAGCGGGTTGACCCCATTCAGTGAGCCAATAAAATCCAACTCATTGCGGGTTCGGTTTTCCGCTCTGAGTAGCTCCAGTGATGGGTTGCGACGGTCATTCCAATGGTCCATAAAGCCTTTAGGAAATATCGCATCAGCCAAAGAGCACTTGGCGCGATAATCTGCAGCCTTACGGCTCTTGGAATTTCCAGCTTTCTCGTGTAAAAATGCCATCTAGACAACAATATAGAAACTATGAGACTCTTATAACACTGTATAATATATGAAAATCACGTTTTGTGGGTATTATATATAGGAGGATCAAAGTAACAGACCGGGCAGGACCACTCGAGACCCCCAGGTCTCTCAAGTGGTCCATTCTGACTCTTCGTCTAGGGGGTCTTAAGGGCAGCCAGAGTGCGGTAGTTCACTCTGGTGTTTTGTCTTAAGTTCATAACGTGAGGATTGATTCCACTATCCTGTTTGGATAGTTCAATTGGTGGTACGTGTGTAATAATTTCCGGTTGTCTAATATTAAACACTCTTAACTGATTGACGTGACGGTTTCCAATATATTTTCTTCCTGGGAGAGATAGAATTTTAAAGGAAACCGGTGTCACTATATCTCCTAACTCATATGGACCAACAAACCGAGGATTTAACTTATACATAATTCCTTCCTCTTGGTTTGACAGTGAATGGTTTTGTATAAGAACAAGATCACCGCTCTTAAAAGTATGGTCTCTATGAGATTCATCGTAATATTTCTTATTTTCCACCTGAGATTCACTTATGTTTTTGCGAACAAACTCAATAACTAATTTTAACTTTTCAGGAAGTTCACTTAAACGTTCATAGTCTGCTGACGTGATGTCAGTGGGAGAGTCTTGCAGATTCCTATCGAACGGAAGTGGAATTTCCCTACCAAGATTTAAAATAGAAGGAGTAACTTGAGTAACTCTATTTATTGAGGTTCTTAGAGCCAATGCAAAATGGTGCAAATGCTCATCCCAACTATGGTGGTTGTCATTGACAAATGCCTGTAGCATTTTCTTTATATTCCTATTTGCCCTCTCAGACTGATTTGTCTGAGGGTGATAGGCGCTTAAAAAAGCGTGGTGGATTTTCCACTCCTTACACAAGTTCTTCATATGATTCGATGTGAACTGTGTACCGTTATCACTAACTATTCTCTTCGGAGTACCAAACCTACAAAAAATTTGGGACTCGAGAATTTGCTTAATTTTCTTGGCAGTTGCAGTTCTAATAGGAAATAATTCTACCCATTTGGATAGTTCGTCTATTACAACTAGCAAGTGTCTATTAAGCCTTCCACCAGAACTGGCAGGAAAAGGACCCATTAGGTCTATGTGTAAGGTCTCAAACACCTTTGATGGTGGAGATACACTTTGTAACAATCCGTACGGTAATTGATTGGTTGGGTTAACTTTCTGACAAGTAACACAACTGTGCACATATTCTCGGATATCTTTATTCATGTTTGGCCAAAAACATCTAACTTTAATTTTCTCCGAAGTCTTACGCATGCCTTGGTGGCCTGCTTCTGGAGAATCATGGAATAATTTCAGTATTTCACTCCTCATAGATTGGGGAATGACTGGTACCAAAATCATTCTTTCTTGTATGCGTACGCACTCACTATTGGGTGAAGTGTCGGAAGGTGTGTTAACTGCACCTGAATCCAAACACTTTTGACAAAGGTTTCCTTTCAAACAGACAACACTGTTATTTGAGGTACCTGGTTTATCTTGTTTCATATCGAATGGTTTGATATATTTCATTAATACTCCATCTTGCAATTTATAGTCCTTAGGTCCGGTTTCCTTTGGACTATTTTGCAGGGAGGTTCTAATGTGGACGATTTTATTGTCCTGAGTTTGAGCAAGAGCTATATCTCTAAGAGATGGGGTTGTAAACGTTAAGGCTGCAACTGGGACGTATTGGATGTCATGATCGTCTTCGATATTGATATCGTCCGGTTGAATAGGAATGGGAGCTCGTGATAGCGCGTCCGCAACCACGTTCTCTATTCCAGGCCGGAAAACGATATGAGCATTCCAAGAGTCTATCTGTTGAGCCCAGATGTTCAACTTTTCTTTCATACCCTTCATCTTTTTTAAGTAACTCACTGCTCGGTTGTCAGTTTGAATTGTAAATTCGTGATGTCTAATAAACTCAGCGAACTTTGTATATCCAAAAATTATAGCATAAATCTCTTTCTCATAAATATGAGCGGATCTCTCCGATTGTTTAAGAGTTTTGCTAGCGAATATAATTGGGCGTTCTACTCCGTTAATGGTTTGACAGAGAACTGCACCCAATCCATACTCACTAGCGTCACATTTCATAAGTAAAGGTTGAGAATAGTCGATATTTTGTAAAACCACGGTATCACAAATATCTTGTTTTAACTGATTGAAGGCATTTTCCTGCTCTTCAGTCCAATTAAATTTATTCTCTTTTCGAAGTAAACGGAAAAGTGGCTCCATCTTACTTGCGTAATGACGGATGAAACTTGCGTACCACTGACACATACCGTTGAATCTCATGATTCCTTTCTTATCGGTTGGTCTAGGGAATTCTTGAATTGCTTTAATTTTGTCAGGGTCTTTCCGTAATCCTTCTTTCGAGGCAATATGACCGAGGAATTTAACTTCTCTTTTTGCAAAGGTCGATTTAGCCGTATTAATAGTCAAATTTGCCGTTCTAAGGCGATCAAGAACAATCTCTATATGTTGGAAGTGTTCCTCCAAACTTCGAGAAGAAATGATTGTATCATCTATGTACACACGAGTGAAAGAATCTAGGCCTTGGAGAACTGTGTTCATTAAGTATTGAAATGTCTTCGGAGCATTTTTGTAATGGAATCTGCCAAAACCCTGATTGTAAGTCAATTACTGAGTACCAATATCCTGATGGGATATGACGGAGCATATTATGAGTACTTCCCATCGGAGCCGAATTGGTTTTTGTCTGCTCATTTAACTTAATGTAATTGAAACACATTCTCCATTTACCCGATTTCTTCTTATCCATCACAACTGGAGCTGCGTATGGAGATCTAGACTGACGACACATACCGTTTTTAAGTAACTCCTGAACTTGACGGTTTATTTCAGTATTTATTATTGGAGAACAGCGATATGGTTTGATACTAGGGGGTTTCCCATCCGCTTCAATTTCGTGCATAGTGATGGTCATTCTCCCGTACGAACCATCACTACGAGAAACTGTAGGAAATTTCTCCAAAATTTCTTGTACCTTAACTTGAACTGGGTCCAAATTTTGTTTATTTTCCGTTTGGACCTTATCACACACTNCTTGTACCTTAACTTGAACTGGGTCCAAATTTTGTTTATTTTCCGTTTGGACCTTATCACACACTATCCTACTTGGTTCAGTGCCGGACACTGAAGGCCAACTAGCACTGTCCTTTCGGATGGTTGTGGATAACATAATTGGGTTGTGTTTGGTCGAATTTGGCAGATTGAACTT